>JABSTL010000556.1:0-37663 GCA_013759095.1 Fusarium sp. NRRL 29148
GCTGAGGAGGGAGAAAACATGGGCGCAGCCCATGATTATGATTGTGCTTGTGCTTGTGCTTGTGAACATGAGCATGGGATAAGCAATTACTGACCGTTGACAAGAGTGTCGAGGATGAACTTGCGGTCCTTCTCCACCAGGTAGTTGATGTATCCGAAAATACCACTGATCGTAATGATTAGCTATTGTTATTTTATTCCACCAATTGAGCCGCGGAATTCCTTCTTTTGAGGCCCAGCGTTTGTCTCCTGTCCTTCGCCTGGAACCATAAACATCCATACCATCTTAGCCTGCGTCGGTCGCAAGCAAAGAATCGGTGGAAGCTCGGTGGCTGGCGGGGCAGGCGAAAAGGCTGGGCGGTAACAAAGGCGGTGACGGCGACGAGGAAGAGGAAGCTTCCTTACCACATGTTGACTGAGCTCTTTGCGATGGAAAAACGTGGACAATGGGTTCGTTCAGAGACGAGACGGTCGGTGAGAGTAGAGCAGAGCCGATAGCGAGCGGATATATGTGGGGGAGAATGAGAGAGAGAGGAAACAGGCGGAAGAGTTTTGAGAACGGGGTATCAAGAAGCAATAAGGTGTAGATGAGGGAGGAGAAAGAGGGGAGAAGAGCAGAACAAGAAAGGTGAGGAGGGAGGAGGAGATGGTTGTATATGTAGTCGTTTGAGCTTCAGCAACTTGACTTGCCTTACAACATTGGGTGAAGGCGAAAGAACAAAGGCGGGCAGAGCGGTCTCCGTAGAGGATGGTCCCAGCTTCTCATGGTGTGGAGTCTCTGGCCCGCACCCTCAGTGAGGTGAGCATTGGATGGAGGCTAAGCTCCCTAATAATGCTTAGGTAGGTAGTAGGTATACGCCGCTATGGTTTTCACTCAAAAGTGACCTGCAACTCAGCAAGGTCGGGCTCTCTCACACTCGTTTTTGCTCTACATGCATGCAGGCAGCTTGCTGTCTTGGTGGGCAGAGTGGGGGTTGAGGATGACAGTAGCGGGGGTATTTTCGACAGGGCCCAGACAGGGGTGAGAGATTCCATGTTTTTGGTTTGGTCGGGTCTGGCCTGTGTAGGTAGGTATTTTATCTGATCGTCAGTCTATTTACAGAGAGGTTGAGAAAAGAAAGAACTGGCAGGAAGTGGGCGAGACAAGGCAAGGGAGCGGTAACAGAGGAATATCATGAGAATGTCTACAACTCATACATATCGACAACAACCACACTCCGCCATAGCAACTGACCCTGAACTGTGAGGGGCGGCTTGGGCGGTTCACAGTTTGAGATGGTTCAGGGATACACCACCATCAGGCGTTTTGAGTTGACTGACTACAGTAGGTACCTTACCTTGGTCTAAGGTACTGGACAATTGAGGACTGGCCATCACCATACATACAGCTGAACCAACAGATGACCAATTGATCCTGTTACACGGCATCTGTTATCGTGGGCGTAGCAGTAGCTCGCGGCTGTTGAGACCTTAGCTGGAACAGAATGGAAGCCATTGTCAGCCGTGGCTAATGGTTGCATAAGGGTCCAAGACCAAAAACCACACCAACAAGGCTTCTTCATAGCCTTCGTCCGCCTCTGGTCCTGCTTTCCAATGCCTTACGCTCAGACTCGTAATAATCGGCGACAACTACGTATCGAATTTCTAAGAATACAGGTTGCTGTTTGCCTCTCTGGATCTAGCCCGCGCTTTAATAATTCCAGGGCCTGGAAGGCGGTGCCTGAACACCCTGGTGCAACTCCAGGTCTGTCACAGTTCAAGTTAGATCGTGAAGCTTAGGTCCCGTTACCTTTGTCATGGCAACGCATCTCGCCGAGCCGCATGTACAGGTGGATGTACCCAAGTTGTATGGAACTGACTAACAATAATCTCACAATCCCATTATTATGGTGACCTCTCGCAGGCAAGCTCCTGATCTACAAAGTTAATCTGATTATGAACTTTGTGTCTTGTACCGAGTGCGGCAAGTTACTAGTAATTAGAGGTCCCTCTTTCACCGCACTCTTTTTACGTCGAACCACGATCTTTTCTGATGTTACCATCTGTATGCATTGAGTTGGTTGTTTGTCACTTATCATATCTGCAGAACCCACCACAAACATCGTCATCCACCACGCCTCCGCCTCCACCCTCACCTAGACCTACAGCACACCTAAACCAGCCTCACGGGGTTCCCGACTAGCCCGAACCTTGTCAACACCAACAGAAGAGCGGAAGCTTGCAGCTCGTTTCAACTCGTTCTATACTTTACCACTCAGAGACCAGAAAGAGAAACGGCAGCGTTATCGTCAAGCGAGAGATCTGCGTCTCCATACGAGAAATGTCTCCCCCACTCGCGTCTTTGTTCGTTCGTATTGACTCCCGGCCTACCTAAGGTAGCCAAGGTCTCAGAGACTCCCTCAAGCCGCCTGCGGAAGCTACCAGTCGGCATTGGGAGATCCCCTGCATTTCTTCCTGTGGAGGTGTGCATACATATGCAGATATGCAATGCGTGGCCCTGAATTCGCCCGTTGTTTTTTCTTCTTCTTCCTTAATCCTGAAGCTTGTGCTACTTCCCACAGTGAGGATTCTGAAACATATGGCGCCTATGCAATTGAAGATCAACAGATAGTACTTAAGATAATAACCCTACGACAACAGGTACATAGCTGACACTGACTTTCTCTGGGGCGGGCTCTATATTCATGGGTACCTGGACAGTGATGCATTGATGGCCTTAGCATCAGATGGATCGTCCCTGGGTCGTGGGTCTCTCACCCAATACCTTGTGTTTGTTTGTGCCTGTGTCGATTCGAAGTTGAATTAGTTCGCTTCAGTTCACATACATGTATTAAGATTTCACAGCCTCAATCGCCCCAACTAAAAAAAGAAAAAAGAAGAAAAAAATCAATCTCACTAAGAATAGCAACCCGTTCTAACTAGCGCCAATTCCGTTCCGCTCGGCGTTGTTTCCCATCTCAAGTGCAGGCGCGCTTCTTGGCTTGTTTTTCTTCTTCTTCTTCTCGATGCATTCTAGCCCATGTTTTTCTCCGTAGCATTCATTCCTATCAAGCTTGTTTTCGGTCTTGTTTCTCTTGATTCGCTTTCCGCCGTCGGTCGAGCTGCCGATTTACTAAGTATGTTCCGGACCTTAACCAATATGCGATGCTATTGTTAGCCTCCATCTCGTGATATGCGTCATCGTCTCCCAAAACTGAGACCCCATGTTAAAGATATCAACTCCATGCCTCTCTCCATTTTAGCCTTGCCGTTATCCTCAGGCTTGGGGGTCTACAGAGATTACGGATACGCTCGCTCGTCTTCGACGGTGAGCTGTAGGAACAGACCATCCAGCTCTCTGACATCAGCCACGTTGGCCTAACAGCGTCCCCGCCGAGCAGGGCAAGTTCCCGCCGTCACTATTAAAGGATGGTGCTTAGTTAATGTGAACCCGGGCCAGAGTGCCGTTGCTGTGGTTGTTTGTTTATATATGTGAGAAGGAATCCTTTTGCACCAATCGTCTATATGCCCTTTCTTCAGCACTAACAACCCAAGGGAAAAGGCAGTTGACAATCAGAAATCTATAGTACAATCTATAGCACACTATCAGAAAAAAAAGTCGCCTTTTGTAGAACCAAAAATGCCAAGCTGAAAATGTCCTTCAGCCCCAAACTTGAAGATGCCATAAGCTCCCTTATCCTGGTGTTCTTGACACGACCTTAGGACCTGACTTCAGCCGCTCATCTTGACTACTTGCTTACTCCTACTAGTGGTATAACAGACCTCATCTTGCATAATTTCTTAATCTTACTCCTCCTGAGCTTACTATGGCCGACCGACAGTCTCACTCAGAAGAATCAGCCTTGTGAGTCAAGGTGGTTTCATGGCATCCCTAGCCTCTCACCAATTGTATCAACGCCTTGTGACACAACTCATGGCAAAGGATCTGGCTACTTATGTTGCAGGCATTGGCAGATGTATGGATCTCACCCTCGTGAACCACGATTGTGGTAGCCGCAAGAAACTTTCCTGCTTTTCCAGACGCCATGTACATTCCTGCTTATAGGGCTGAGCTAATCTATCGCTGTTTGCCCTGACTATATTGTACAGTCTTACACGGATTACCTAGCAACGCTGGGTCCATCAACTTCCATCATCCTTAGGTTTCCATGCACCTTTCCGCTGTTATATCTATCCATCTTGGTCTGGAATGACACACCCTCCCGCCGCTTACAGCTTCTGGTACTCAAGCTTGCCCTCCAACTTCTTGGATTCCGCGACCTTGCGAACCGCCTTGTTGAAATCGTCCTGATTGATCGAGTCTCGATAGTCCTTGATAGCAAATAGACCGCTGTATGCATGTCAGATTCATTAAGCTCAACTTCTTCTCCTTTACTGCGTGGGGATGGAAACTTACGCTTCAGTAACCACGTTTCGCAAATCAGCACCGTTGAGCCCGTCACTCATCTTCACCACGCTTTCGAAATCAAGGTCTCCATCGACTACCACGCTTTGTGAGTGAATTTTGAGAATCTCGAGGCGTCCGACCTCGTTGGGCAGAGGAATTTCGATCTTTCGGTCCAGTCGACCAGCACGAAGAAGCGCAGGGTCCAATGTGTCAGGTCGGTTGGTTGCCATGATGATCTTGGTCTTGCCCAGATAGTCGAAACCGTCCAGCTGGTTGAGCAACTCCATGAGGGTTCGTTGAATTTCACGATCAGCACTGGTTCCCTCGGAGAAACGACGGCCACCAATGGCATCAATTTCGTCCATGAAAATGATGCAAGGCTCATGCTCCTTGGCATAGCCAAACATCTCGCGGATCAGTCTTGCAGATTCTCCAATGTATTTATCGACAATGGCGGAAGAAACAACTAGTTTGCTGTCAGTGATACCGTTCGTAGAATAAGATCAGCGCGTGACCTATACCCTTCAAGAAGTTGGTCTCTAGACTGCTAGCAACTGCTCGTGCCAGTAGAGTTTTTCCAGTACCGGGAGGGCCATATAGCAGGACACCCTTGGGAGGCTTGATGCCTACTCGGAGGAACAGCTCGGGATTCTTGAGGGGGAGCTCAATGACTTCTCTGAGCTCTCGAATCTGATCGTTCAATCCACCGATACCAGCAAAGCTGACTTGCCCTGGGTCCTCCAGAGACATGTTGTACACCAAGGGGTCGACTTCGCGAGGTAGCATTCGCATGATGGTGAGTGTCGTCATGTCGAGGGCAACACGGGTACCTTGCTTGAGCTTGACCTTGTCGACCTTTGATCTACATCCGACAACATATCGTGGCCCCGATGAAGCCTTGACGATAACTGCGAGTATAACCGTTAGTATCCGTCCATCTTGTACGAGTCCACATGTTGTTCGCCCTCACATCGTTCGTCATCAAGCTGTTTCAGTACCTCGCCGATGATCTGTCCCACACTCTGTAGCGCCTTGATGTTGTCCTCAGTCTTGTCAAACTCTCGCTGCATGTCCTTGATCTCTAAGCGCAGATTCTTGAGCTTTGCCTCCCATTCTCGCGACTCCATGAGTTTCGTGCGATAGGAGTTAAGGGCAGCCTGACGCTCGTCTTCGGCAGACATTGTGAATAGCTTTATTCCGTTCCTAGTTTCGTGAGTTGTATACTGTTAATATATCTTCTTTTCTTGACAATTCGTCGGTCTTGGGCGTTGTCTGTCGGGTATCGAAAGCTCGTTTATGTTGACGGAAGGGTGTTTGGATTGGATGGTGATGGTGGTTGCTCATGGGAGATAGAGAGCTTACCTCACCAGCTGGAGCCTTCCACTAGCGGGCTCGAGCTGCACCGGCAGAATCTCGGCATATGCTACGCGCAAAGCTCCCGTTCAGGTATCTCATTAAGGGACCTGAGGCAGTTGAAGAAAATAAGGCAATGCGTGGCTCTATCTCTGGATATTTATGGTGTGAGAATGTACAGAATGTACAGAATGTAATAGATCTTGATTTATTTACTATTTGACTTGCATCTAGGTATTTTTATTTTATTTTATTTTCGATTATAATGTACATCCATCAAAATACCATTGAGTCAGTTCACTGGTAAGCATACTGTCACTACCTGTGGCTACCCCTACCCAAGTGCATTGATTATTTTGTCGCAGCTCTATTGCCTACCCTGCATCACTCAGTCCGTTCTCGAAACAGTGATACCTTATCAGAAACCACGATGCTGTATTTGGGTTTTTAATATTACAATTGATCGTCGAAGCGAATGCAATGCTGATTAATTCCTTGCTATGTAACATGGTTGAGGTAGGTTTCTGTATATCATGCAATGATACTTTCTCAAAGTTCGATGCGACAAACCATCATGTGGTTATCATCACCACTCTTTGAATGAGCAGCAACATACAAGGTGTACAGGAAAGGAGATGTTACCGAAATATAGAAAGACACGGTACAGTTGACGCGTATACAGGTAGACGTTCCTATACATCAGATTACTTACCACCAGCACGGCATTTGTGAGTGCAAAGACCTTCAGCATTTCCTCTAGAGGCCGATTTTCCAAGCTCAAAGACGATGGTATATCGAGGAACTTCGTAGCTCTCATTAGATGTCTAATTTACTCAGAAAACCGATTTTTGGTACATCCCGACCCAGCCTGAAGCTTCTATTGCGCGCATAACGCATCGTGCCTATTACTCGTCTGTCCTGAAGACGGACAAGGGTGTCGGGAAGAGCAGAAGGTGTGCCGATCTTAGAATGAAGGGCCAGGTACATCCAAGTGAGGGCAAGGACCAGGAACCTGGCTAAACGATCTCTCAAATAGCTGGAGACGGCTTTCTGAGGATGTTGAGTTAGGTATAGGTCGCAAAAATATGTATCTTCGTCATCCGACTTGCCATCAGAGGTTATAATGTCTTGGTGAGAAGTAGAGTGTTTACCCGGAAACGCAGCCCTGAATATACCAGCGACTGCTTGAAGCACTTTGTATTGCAGTGGTATTCTTGAGTCGAAGTCGCATAAACTGTCTCAGTCCTTCTTCTCGCCCTCGTCGCCAGTGGCTGCCTTCTTAGGCTCACCCTCAGCGTCGAAACCGAGCGCATCCAACTCTCTAATGAGTTCATTGATTTTGATCACCTTTGCGATTTGCTCAGGGAGTAGAGCCTCACCACCTTCCTTCTTGTTCTTGAGGTCCTTAGCCTGTTTCAACTTCTTCTTAAGATTTCGGGCCTTTTTCTCGCGCTCAACTTCGGGGTCGACTTGCTCAGGCTTTGTCTCTTCCGCAGGGGCTGGAGCATCACCCTCTGCAGCCTTTGCCTTTTTCCGAGCCTCACGACGCTTGGCGTTCTTGTTGCTTGCAGCCGAGTTCTGTTCGGAGCTCTCTTCCTTCAAGCTCGTGGCCCCTGGGATGCCAATCTTCTTACCGCGCTCGCGAAAGGCCTCGGCAGTGCGATTCTTGTAAACTTCGACATCCTCGGGAGGGCGGTATCCCGGACGAATTTTGATAGCTTTGCGGGTACTGCCATCTGCGCGGACAGACTGCGGGATCTCTCGATCACCACTATTCTCATCGGTGACAATACCCGCGTTCGAAGGCTGCGAAGGCATCACGAAAAAAGAAAAGAAAAAAAGAGATGGAGCAAAAGGAGAGTTAATTCGATTCGAGAGAGCGTCTGAGTCCGACGCTGGACGTTGTCGCAGACGAACAGGGTTTGGAATCTGCTCGGCAGGTACCGAAGCAGGTTGAAAGCTGGAAATTGGATTGGAGGGGTCATTGAAGAGGGGCTGCGAGTGGCTGAAAGCAAGCAGCGCCACATGCATGTGGCTACATCAGGGTATAACACAGGATGATACACAGATGCAGCCTTGATTGAGTACTAATACATGGTTGATGCATTGTAATTGTGTTTCATCAAGCTCCCTCGATTGTATACCAACACATGATCACATTTGCCCAAGTACGCCTGTATCCTCTCGGGGAGATTTCCGTCACGGCCGTGGGAGCCAAGCGGTTACTATAAGTACCTAGTACCTATAGTAGTTACCTACTAGTTAATTACATACTGGACACAAACAACAAGGGAGTACCCCTGCTAATTGAGTTTATTTGAGCTGGAGCCCTCTCATTGGTAGATGTTTCGAGCTTGATGCCCTACGGGTGCCTTGTTTCAACCTTTCCTCATGTAAAACGAGAATGGACGTATGCCCACGTTGCAAATATGCCCTGGTGTAAGCGACATAAATCCTCTAACCCCTCATATCTGAAGAGTGCCTAAGTTACGCAGCCTCAATTCCTAATTTTTTATTATTCCTCAGCTTCCATCTCGAATGTGTTTCGCTACATCATGAAGCCCTTGCTGAACTATGAGGGTCTAGTGATGGTTTTGTATGATCTGGCTGATTATCGTGCAAGACCACCAGGAGAAGGGAAGGATTTACACGTCTTACATAGCCCATACGGAGTGGAAAAAGTCACATGCAGTACATGGCTGGCCCTCTGGTGGATGGAAATGGTGTGCTGCCACAGCTCAGGCTCAACACACCGTTATTTGATGAGCGTTGACCAAGGCTTCTTGCATAACGGCAATGGCTTTCACATATCTGGCCCAGCTAAATTACTGCAATCAGTCGCTGGCAGTCTCATGCATAGGTCGTGGCAGGTCGAGAACCTACGGAATCACGCCTAATGGCAGCCTCTCGCACGATTTGCTTGTGACAGTAGGTACGGATACAGGGCAAGGCTCGCCTCAGCTTCCAGTGTAACCAGTCTAGCCAGTGCTGTTTGGTGAGTGCGTTGGCCACATCAAAGATAAGGTTGTTGAAACCGTATTATGTGCTTGTTAGGCACATTGTTTTGTTAGGCTTTTTTCATGTTACTGGTGTTTGGAGTTCAATATTTGAGACCCTTCTCCCAAATGTTCCCATCTTTGTTTGCGTATCACTACCGAATACTTGACCTACCTATGATCGACTAGCTTTATCGTCCTTTGTGTATCATTAATTGGATGTATGTGAATGTTGTTGACACAAAGCGGTCTCATTCCCGCCCACGTGTCTGCTTCCTGAAATAAACTCATGATATTATTTAGGTACACTGCACACCTCAACATCAAGGAAGGACCTATAAAACTTAACATATCGTTCCCACCTACTAAATAAGGGATATTAGCATTTCGCCATTGCGTACGGAAACACCCTATTCTTAGGCCAGCGCACCAAAAACAGGCAAGGCAAGGTAAGGTAAGGCTACCTAATAACCAGCATCTAGTAGATAGATACCTTGCTATAGGAAGGATGAATTGGGTGTCATTTTGCTCCAGCAAGTACTAATCATGTATCTAACCGTTGTTGCATACCTCTTCACCTTAAGTATACGAGCTCAGCAATGTCCTATCCGTCCCATTACAATCTGCCTTACACAAAAAGTGCCAATCACTGGCAAGTGCTACTATCTGTGTCATTGTCTAAGTCGGTCACTTGCTTTTCCTGCCTGCCCTTCCCCTCTCCGGAGACTTTAGAACCAAACTTCACTCACAACACAAAGGGAGGCCTCTTAATCGTGGCATTCTTGTTCTGTTTTCATACTACCCTATTTAAAAGCTGTCGAGGCTTTCTCAGGAGTTAGTCGATTATCAATCTAGGCCCTGAAGCTCCAACACTCACCACCATCGCCAAGATGGCAGCTCCTCATATATCGCAGGAAGCCAAATACCCTGAAAACGACCATGTTGCCACCAAAATCAGTCTACTAGACACTTCAGATGCATTGACTCCGGACCCAGGCACCGAAGACATGTTCAGAACTGAGAAAAGCATATTTGCTTTCAGCCCAGGCCAGCTTTCTAAGTTGCTCAATCCCAAGAGCCTCAACGCCTTCTATGCTCTTGGGGGAATTGATGGTATAGAGAAGGGACTGCATACAGACCGTAATGCTGGCCTCGGCACCGACGAGTCCACTTTGGCTGAAGAGGTCGCATTCCACGAAGTTGCGCCAAAAGGCACACCAAAACACGGGACGGCTGGTGATGCAATACCGGAGAGTAATGCGGAAGCAGCAGTTCATATTCCTCCCCCTGAGGATCCCAACCCTACTGGGATTTTTTGCGACCGAAAAAAGATCTTCAGAGATAATCGCCTTCCTGATAAGAAGATAAAATCCCTCTTGGAGATTGCCTGGACTACCTATAACGACAAAGTCCTCATTCTCTTGACCATTGCGGCAATTATATCACTAGCTCTAGGCCTTTACCAAACCTTTGGAGGTGAGCATAAAAAAGGGGACCCCAAAGTCGAATGGGTTGAAGGTGTCGCAATTATTGTTGCTATCGTGTAAGTAAATGCTCCAGTCACGCCAAGACTTATAACACTAACACGAGCGGGCAGTATTGTTGTGCTGGTCGGTACAATCAACGATTGGCATATGCCGCGACAGTTCACCCGGCTCAATAAGAGAACCAATGATCGTATGGTCAATGTTATTCGTTCAGGGAAGTCCCAAGAGGTATCCGTCAGCGACGCAATGATCGGGGATGTCATGCATCTTGCCACGGGAGATATCGTACCAGTAGATGGCATCTTTATTCAAGGCAGCGCCGTCAAGTGTGACGAATCTTCAGCTACTGGAGAGTCGGATCTGCTCCGAAAGACACCGGCAGCAGATGTGTTCGATGTAATCCAGAAACTCGACACCAAGGAGGCAGAGAAGCTCGATCCTTTCATCATCTCGGGAAGCAGGGTCAATGAGGGCAATGGGACATTTCTTGTGACTGCTGTGGGTGTGAATTCCAGCTATGGCCGAATCTCAATGGCCCTCCGCACGGAACGGGATGACACACCCCTACAGAAGAAGCTCAACATCTTGGCCGATTGGATCGCCAAAGTAGGTGCTGGCGCCGCGCTGTTGTTATTCGTCGTGCTCTTCATCAAGTTCTGTGCTCAGCTTCCGAACAACCACGGATCTCCCTCCGAGAAGGGTCAAGAATTCATGAAGATTTTCATCGTCTCAGTCACTGTTGTTGTAGTAGCTGTCCCCGAAGGATTGCCTTTGGCAGTTACACTGGCACTGAGCTTTGCGACTGTCAAGATGCTCCGCGACAACGATCTCGTTCGAATCCTCAAGGCCTGCGGGACAATGGGCAATGCCACGACTGTTTGCTCTGATAAAACTGGGACACTTACCCAGAATAAAATGACGGTAGTTGCCGCCACACTTGGTAAAACAACCAGTTTCGGCGGTGCTGATCCGCCAATGGACAAGGACTTGTCCATCGAACGGAAGGCTCTCCCTGTACCCAATATCCCAGACGCCGACTTCGTGAATGGACTAAGTCAACAAGTCAAGACTCTACTCATCCACTCCAATGTGCTCAACTCAACGGCCTTCGAAGGTGACTAGGATGGCTAGAAGACATTCGTCGGTTCCAAGACTGAGGTTGCTTTACTTACCTATTGCCGAGATCATCTAGGAGCTGGGCCAATACAAGAGATACGATCTTCTGCCAATATCGTGCAGACAGTACCTTTCGATAGCAAGAACAAGTACAGTGCTGTAATTGTCAAGCTGCCCAATGGAAAGTATCGCGCATACGCAAAGGGCGTTTCTGAAATACTGCTGGAACAGTGTACCAAGTGTCTCGGGAATGTGTCGGAAGGGGAAACGATGTCCGTTCCCCTGACTGAAGCGGATCGAGACATGATCGGTATGATTATTAGCTCCTATGCCGGACAGACTCTACGAACCATCGGGTCATCATATCGCGACTTCGAATCCTGGCCACCTAAGGGAGCCGTCTCCCCGGAAACTCCGCTCCACGCAGATTTCAATGCTGTGCACCAAGGTATGACACTGATTGGAATCTACGGTATCAAAGACCCGCTGCGACCGACTGTAATCAGTGCTCTTGAGGATTGTCGCCGGGCTGGCGTCTTTGTAAGAATGGTAACTGGTGACAATATCCAAACGGCCTCTGCTATCGCCTCCGAATGTGGTATTTTCTGTCCTCATGAAGGTGGCATTGCGATGGAAGGCCCCGACTTTCGAAGACTTCCACCTGAAGAGCTCAAACAAAAGGTGAGATACCTTCAAGTCTTGGCCCGCTCAAGTCCGGAGGATAAACGGATCCTGGTCCGTACCCTTAAAGATCTCGGGGAAACAGTGGCAGTGGCAGGCGATGGAACGAATGATGCGCCAGCCTTGAAGATGGCAGACATTGGATTCTCCATGGGCATTGCTGGAACAGAAGTGGCTAAGGAAGCATCATCGATTATCCTTCTTGATGACAAGTAAGTGAGTGGTTCGTATACTAGAGCAGGACACCACTGATGACTTGCAGTTTTGCTTCTATTGTCAAGGGGTTGATGTGGGGTCGTGCCGTTAATGATTCTGTCAAAAAGTTTCTTCAGGTGAGCTTGAATCTACGGTAGCCGTGAAGTTTAGCTGATCGGATGATGGTAGTTCCAACTGACTGTCAACATTACAGCCGTTGTCTTGAAATTTGTCTCAGCGGTTGCAAGCAGCAAGCAGGAATCTGTTATCAACGCTGTCCAACTCCTTTGGGTCAATTTGATCATGGACACCTTTGCAGCCCTTGCATTGGCCACAGACCCCCCTACGAGGAGTGTCCTTGACCGGAAGCCAGACCGAAAGTCGGCACCGCTCACTACACTGAGAATGGCCAAGATGATCATAGGACAGGCAATTTGTCAACTTGCAATCACATTTGTGTTAAATTTTGGTGGCAAGACCCTTTTAGGCTGGTACGGAGACTCCGAACATAATACCAAGCAGCTCAAGACACTCGTCTTCAACACATTTGTCTGGTTGCAAATTTTCAACGAAATCAAGCATGTGACGAAGCTTTGATAGGTGATACTTCACTAACCAAAATCTTAGCAACCGTCGGCTGGATAACAAGCTAAACATCTTTGAAGGTCTCCATCGCAATGTTTTCTTCATCATAATCAACCTCATCATGATCGGAGGCCAAGTCCTCATCATTTTCGTAGGTAGTGATGCCTTTGAGATTGTTCGCTTGAACGGCAAAGAATGGGGACTATCGATCGGTCTAGGTGCCATCTCTGTTCCTTGGGGTGCACTAATTAGACTCTGTCCCGATGAGTGGATTGCTGGGTGTCTCCCAGGCTTCCTTCGCAGAAGATGGATTTCGCCTCCCGCTGAAGATTTGACGATTGACAAGCCGCTGGATTCTGACGATGAATTTGTACAACCACCACTTCGCGTCATGAGCTCCATCAGGGGTCCGCGACTCCAGCAACATATTGGGTTCAGGGAGAGAGTCCGTAGGTACAAAGAGGCGAAGGATAGGGTAAAAGAGGAATTGCAGGAGAAGCCCGACGGATCCAGAGCAGGGATGGATCAAGTTCAGGAAGGGCCGTGATTTGACTGCGTTCCAGTATCTCTGGCGACGGTTCCTAGCACATAGGAGTTGATACCATAAATACAGTCCCGTCTGAGCATTGGGCCAAGCTAGGTGACTGAAGATAGAGCCTGTGTGGCAGTATTCATAGTGTGTTAATATAGGAAAACGTTGAACGTTAACAAAAAATAATCCTCCTTAATAATTATTACCATCGATGAAGTGAGAGAGGGTTGTTGAAAGTGAGTTTCGCCTTGATTAAACTGGGGCTCGGGATATCTGGCTCAGCCGACCAATCACAGACGAGGTAAAGCTGTCCCGGGAACTTCGCGAATTTCCTGGCCTGACAATCTCTAGAACCTCTCCATCCTTCAACCGAAGCCTCGCAATCGACCGCAGCCGACGTCCACCACCGACTCTTAGCCGTGTTACAGACGCTCAATTGCGCTCATCTATCAAAATGGTAAGATAGAGGCTACTCCAAGACTCCCCTTGCCGACCGCAATGGCTAATCGCGCATCTTCACAGGCCCTCGCCAACACACTCTACAGGCAAGTAACGACGACGCCGACCACACGACAATCGATCATCCAAACTAATGCGAGATTTACTTTTCTGCAGGAGCCTCTTCTCCACCAACTACCTGATGCTCGCTACCGTTTTCACTGCTGGCTTCGCCTGGGAGATGTAAGGACTGCCCGCACACGACCTCGGACCAACGGGGACAGGACGCTGATTACGATACAGTGGCTTCAACAACGTTATGGACAAAGTCTGGGACAACAACAACCGAGGCGTACGTGCGACAAGACCGGAAATTGGCGAGAGACAGATGCTAACGGGCTTGCAGCGACAATGGAAGGATATCCGACATAAGTTCCTCGAGGGCGGCGATGAGGATGAGGAATAAAGAGGTTGACAAGGACATGGACCTGATCATGGAGCAACGGACCGAGCGAGGCGAGGCATTGATTCTGGTGCCACTTGCCCCTGTATAAATTAGAAGAGGATTAGAGGCTTGATTACACACACGACATCTCGTTACCTACCTCTGTTGATGCATTATTTCCATTTATTGATTGCTAGAACCGGTGATAGCCATAACCACCGGTGACTGTTCGTATTAAACTTATATAACATGAATTCATAGGCGTAAAAGACAACGGACATGTATGATCAGACTTTAACTACTAATAAGAGTGAGGTGGTGACGGCAATTTGTGTTTGCTTGTGAATGTGACTGTATGTAATTACCTAAAGAACTCCATTTGGAACTGCTGCTTCCGCAATTCATCCATCCATTCTTAACTTTCGTGTGTGGTGCAGTGGACTGGGCTGGATTGGCAGGTATTGCCCCTCGGTGACTACTAACCTAGGTGCACCAAAACCTCACTGTGATTCAGTTCCAGGATGCAAGGCAACAGCAACAGGTCGGTATACCTAGGTAGGTAGGTAGTAGTAGTAAGGTACCTTAGGTAGCAAAACGCAACCCAGATATTTAAACTGTCCCGTCATCATTAACTTGACAGCTTGAAAGTTAAGCAATCTGACATTGGCAACAGCCACTTTCACGGCCACTTTTGGATTTTGTGTCTTTTTACAGGGCTGCTACAGGTAAATCAGCTACTTTTCTACTTCTATACTGTTCAAATCGCTGACGTCTTTATCCGCAGAGCAACTGTTCCACCAAACCTTTCTCCAATATTTGCGGACCCCCCACTTCGGTATTGCCTATCAATAATCGACCTGACGACACGCCGACACCGTAATCGACGTCGTCCTTACTTTTCTCTCTTTCTCATCTTCTCTTTTCATATCACACAATAAATGCTACGATGATGTTGGTTTGACCATGGCCCAATCTATGTCGACCCAGGAGCAACAGCTCTGCCAGTTCTTGGCAGACCTGCCCTCCCGCTTCAACTACCGCTTCACCGAAGATGCTTCACGCGAGCTGCTTACTAGCCTCTTCTGGTCTCTCGCTGGAGGAAAAAGTGAATATATGCGATTGCTCTTCCCGGACGGTAAAATCGGAGAGACACTCAAGCTGAGCGACTCTCAAGGCGCAGTCGAGGGAGCAGAGTATACTGAGGCAGCGCGGGGGAAGCGATGTGGGCACATCTTCAAACCTGGTGAGGCATCGTACATGTGCCGCACCTGTGGTACCGACGAAACTTGCTGCCTATGCGCCCGATGCTTCGACTCGACCGACCATACAGGGCACATGGTTCGAATCCACATATCAGTAGGAAATAGTGGTTGCTGTGACTGTGGAGATGACGAGGCATGGCGAACACCTCTGTTCTGCACCATTCACTCTCACGTTCAGGGAGGTACGGACAAGGGAAAGGGAAAAGAGGCGGCCGGTCTGCCTGAGGATCTTGTCGCGAATCTACAGATGACCATCGGTCGTGTTTTCGACTACATCTGCGACGTCATCTCATGCTCCCCAGAACAGCTGCGACAGGCCAAGACACAGGAATCGATTCTTGAAGACGAGCAGTCATCACGCCTCTCCTCGAAATACTACGGTCCCGATGCCGAGCCATGTACAGAATTCGCCCTGATTCTTTGGAATGACGAGAAACATACCGTTCAAGAAGTTCAGGACCAGGTCGCCCGCGCTTGTCGAAAAAGCCGTAAGCTGGCTGCAGAGAATGCCTGGGAGACTGATGCTATTGGGCGAAGTATCCTGACGTATATGCCCGACGTGAAGCGACTCTTGGACATGGCAGCTATAATGGAGGCCATCAGAGTTACAGTCACGATTCGGTCTGCAAGAGACACTTTCCGCGAACAAATGTGCGGCACCCTCGTTGAGTGGTTGAGTGATATATCTGGTTGCTCTGTCGGCCACGACAACAGTATTCTCCGACGCACAGTTTGTGAACAGGTAATGAACCCCTGGCGTCAAGGGAGCCAAGCGACTCATACGATGGGTCTGATTGATGACGAGGAGGAGGATGACCAGATTGTCGACAGCAGACGCCGATTTGATGGCATGAATGCTAGGTTCATTCTGGCCTTGCAGGCTGCAGCCAACACCGGTACCGGGGTTCAGATAGAAATTGACGACGACTCCGACGATGATGGAGAGGACGAAGAAGATGCGGATGCAGACATGGACGATCAAGGCCAACATTCTCCTTCCAGCTCGGTGGCTGGAGGAGACGAAGACGAGGATGACGACGTCATGATGGTCGATGCCCGGGGAGACGTCGGAGACCTTGGAATGAATTGGAGAGATAACGACCAGGCTTTGGAAGAAGACGAAGCAACAATGGCAGGCTATCCACCACCTCCACCGCCTCCTCCTGCTCAAGTTACGTCTCAGGGTCAGGGTCAAGGCCAAGCCCAGACACAATCCGAGGCTCCAGCTAGAGCCAGGGACAGAGAAGCAACACCATCCGACTCGGATACAGCGGAGCCCCTCATCGCTCCTTCGATTTACGCAAAGGCGAACGCGGAAATTCCCAAAACTCCTGGTAAGACCGAGAAGTTAGTTCCTAGACCTGGGCGATATTGGATCGAGACACCTGCCGTTTATACACAGCGTGAGAACGTGCCTCCAGCAGAGGATGTATTCCGCCGTGTTCGCCTCGACTGGCTGTTGCTATTTGATTTGCGGATGTGGAAGAAGGTGAGAAACGACCTTCGAGCTCTGTACATCTCCACGGTTGTGACTATTCCCGAATTCAAGAGAGTACTGGCCCTCAGATTCGCCAGTCTTTACACAATCCTGGCTCAGCTTTATCTGGTTGGAGACCGAGAGCCAGATCACTCCATCATCAACCTTTCTCTCCAGATGCTCACCACCCCATCAATCACTGCAGAAGTTGTCGAGCGTGGAAACTTTATGACCAGCTTGCTGGCAATCCTATACACCTTCTTGACAACTCGTCAAGTTGGGCATCCTTGGGATGTATCCCCCGATGCAGTCTTAGGCTTCGAAAGCGGGTCGGTAACCAACAGACGCATGTATCACTTTTACCAAGACCTGAAGTATCTTTTCGGCGCCCCTCATGTACAGGAACGCGTTAGATGTGAGCCCCGCTACCTCATGCAGTTCCTTGACCTTGTCAAGCTACATCAATGTATTGGGCCGAACGTCAGGGCCGTGGTCGAACACGTGGAATACGAGGCCGACTCCTGGATTACAGCATCCCTTGTAACCAGGCAGATCAACCTGCAAGCACGAAACCTTGCTGAGGCGTTCCGTAACTGCCCTCCAGATGAGTTCCACTACCTACAACAAGCAATTCGCTTCACGGCGAAGACGGTCATCTTGAACTCCATCGGTGCTGAACGTCATCGATTTAAGCAAGGTGAAATCAAGGACGAGGTGCAGTTTAAGACATTAAATGATTTTGAGTTCAATAGCGAATCATCATCGTATGATGTCGTCAAGTTCGTTGTCGAGAAGGACGCGATCAGCTTCCACCATGCGCTGCACTACACCCTGTCCTGGCTCATTGAGTGTGGCCGGTCTCTTCCTGTGTCAACAATGCGGAACCTTTTGAGCTTTACTCAACAGGAGCTCAAATCTAAACCACGACTGATGGGGAGACCTCAAGTGCCGCGAAAGAATTACACCGCAGAGGATTATCTCATCGCGTCTTTCGACTTCCCTCTCCGTGTTTGCGCTTGGCTTGCCCAGATCAAAGCCAACATGTGGGTTCGCAATGGAATCAGCCTGCGACACCAAGCCAGTACGTATCGCGGTGTCGGTCAACGAGATGTATCTCATCATCGGGATATCTTTTTGCTTCAGACTGCTTTGGTGATTTGTGATCCCAGCCGAGTACTGGTCTCGATCATAGACCGCTTTGGAATGGAAAGCTGGGTCAAAGGTTTATTCGAGCTCAAATCTGAGGCTCAGGACGATGCTCAGCACCTTGATGTTGTTGAAGATATGATTCATCTTCTGATCGTCTTGCTAAGTGACCGGACCTCTTTAATATCTTCAGAGGATGAGACCAAGTCCAGGCTCTTGGCCATGCGCCGCGACATTACTCATGTATTGTGCTTCAAGCCGCTATCGTTCAACGAGATCTGTAACAAACTGCCGGAGAAGTATCAAGAGCAAGAGGACTTCCATCGAGTGCTTGATGAGATGGCCACTTTCAAACCACCAGAGGGTGTCTCCGATGTTGGTACTTTCGAACTTCGACCTGAGTATATTGAGGAGATTGACCCTTACATCGCTCACTACAACAAGAACCAGCGTGAGGAGTCGGAGCTGGCTTACCGGAAGAAGATGGCGAAACGGACAGGAAAGACTGCTGAAGAAATTGTATACGAGCCCAAGGCCCGACCAGTCCCTTCGGGCATGTTTGAGGATTTGGGCGCTTTCACGAGTACCGGCATGTTTGCTCAAGTCATTTACTACTCACTCCTTTATCCCCTGGTGGCCGGCAAGTTTACTCCCTCCGTTCCCTTTACTCGACTGGAAACATTTCTCCAAGTTGTCTTGCATCTTATGCTCATCGCCATTCTCGAGGACAAGTCAAGTGATGATGACATGAGCGAAGAATCACCAAAGTCCTTTGTCTACATCGCCCTCACAAAGTTCGGCCGCAGCAACTTTATGCCTGAAGCCCACAGTTCAAGAACAATCGTGTCTCTGCTGAATATGATGTCAACCAAGGACGAGTTCAAGGCAGTTCATCCTAAAATCGCACTCGTTCTAAAGCGCCTGCGCCAGAAACGTCCTCGCACTTTTGAGACAGCGTATGTGAACTTGGGTGCTTCCGTAGACCGTATAAGCACCGCGTCACCAGCAAACACATCTGCTGAAGAAGAGCGCGAGAGAAGAAAGAAGGCAGCTCTGAGTCGCCAAGCCAAGGTCATGGCGCAATTCCAACAGCAGCAGAAGAGTTTCATGGAAAACCAGGCTTCTTTTGACTGGGGCAGTGATATCGATGAAGATGAGGACGAAGAAGGCGATGGCGAGCAAACGGAGGACCGAAAACACAACTGGAAGTACCCAGTGGGAACTTGCATCCTGTGTCAGGAGGAGCCGGACGATCGTCATCTCTACGGAACTTTTGCTCACTTCAACGAAAGCCGCATCCTCCGGCAGACAGATTTCCAAGACCCTGATTTCGTTCGCGAAGCATCGCAAACACCATGCAGTCTTGATCGATCGGCCGAGGATGTTCGACCATTCGGTATTGCTCACGAGAACCGCAAGATGGTGGAAAAAATCAACGCTCAAGGTGAAACGTTTCTCGCAGAGAGACAGACAATCGGGAAGGGTTTTCCTTCCAACGTCTGTCGGTCAGGCCCAGTGGCAAGTGGTTGCGGGCATATGATGCATTATCGCTGCTTTGAAGTTTACTATGAAGCGACTGTTCGCCGCCATACGCATCAGATTGCCAGGCATCACCCAGAAGATACCAAGCGTAATGAGTTTGTTTGTCCTCTATGTAAGGCCCTAGGCAATGCATTTGTACCGATTATCTGGAAGGGTATAGACGAGTCATACCCAGGCTACCTACAGTCTCAAGGTACATTCGAGGAATTCGTTGAGAAGCAAATGGGATCTGCTTACTGGATTGGTGGAAGTAAGGCCCGGGAGGACGAGCCTACTATACCTGATATGTTTACTCCAAGTCTCCCGGGAAGCCTCGTTGAGTCCTTGCTCCCAGCCCAAGCTTCGAGCGACACCTTATGGGGAAGAGATGATGCAGAGTCCCATTCGTCAACAGTCGGCACACCTGCAAGCTACGCATTCTCTGACTCGGTTACCCCTGAGCCGGCGCAACCTCAACCCGCCACTACTGCTACCACCACCACCAACAACAACAACAACAACACAGATGGCAGCCAGTTGATGAACGAGCTATTAGCAGCCTACCGCCGACTGAGGAATACACTCCGTGTCAACGGTCTTCGTACTAGCCACCTCATTGACGCTAAGGGTGACAACGTTGGTGAATTATGCGCCAGCGACACACTGGTGAAGTCTGTGGGCTTCACGATCTCTTCAATCGAAATCCAGCAGCGAGGCATTGAAGCCCAGCCAGGCATGACGCTCCTAGAGAAGATCCCTGAGCACATCTTGTCACACCTCAGAGTCCTATCAGAGACTGTATCTTCCTACATCGCTGTTGGGGCGCAATCTGGTGGTGGCGAGAACAAAATCGAAACCGAATTCAGGAAGGACAGCGAGCGGCAACACTGTCAGCTGTTCATGTCGAGATACTTTGGTACTGGAACTCCCTACGCTCGCCGACCTCTGGATGTGTACCCTCCTCTATTGAGCATGGACTTGTTCCTGTTCTTGGTGGAATGCTCCTACGGTTTAGTGCCACTCCAGAAAGCTGAAATTTCTCACGTTCTTCGGCTTTGTTATCTGGCAGAACTTGTGAAGCTGGTGTATCACATGGGTCGCAATATTCCTGTCGCTAGCTGGGTTGGCAATCTCACCAACCGCCATACGCAGGACCCGGCTATCAACAATTTTGCAGACTTTGCCCTCGGCGTTACGAAGACTGGGGTCGATTTCCATGCGGCCCAGTTCCCTGAAGGCGTTGAATTTGGCGAGAACCGTGGCTTCCAGCAACCAGGCGTGGACACTCTAGAGAGCTGGTATACCTTTTCCAAGAAATATGCTCTCACCTTCCTACGGAAATGTGTCATTTTCCTGTATGTCAAGTATGGCGTAGACTTCAACAGTCATGTCTCGCCTTTGCCAGATGCTGATGAGCTGGACCGCCTCACTGAAGCTCTTCGAGTTCCAACATTTGACGAGATGTGTGCTGCCATCACAGACAACGCGTCCGCTTGTGGCTGGCCTCAGACAACTTCTGCACTGGTGTCTGGTTGGATAAAGCATCAAGTTATGTGGCCTGGAGACTATAGCGAGATTCCTCTCTCGGCAATGATGAGCCACCCTGGAATCTTTGAACTTATTGGATTACCAAAGAATTACGATGCGCTCATAGAGGAAGCTACCAGACGAAAATGCCCTACCACTGGAAAGGAGCTCACAGATCCTGTCATATGCCTTTTCTGCGGAGAACTATCTTGCAGCCAAGGCACATGTTGCCAGAAGATGGACAATTCTGCCGAACGAACAGAACACACCAAGATCGGTGGTGCACAGCAGCATATACGCAAGTAAGCAATGGTCAGCTATTATACTGCGGTCAAAATACTAATAAGATTTAGGTGTCAACGGAATATTGGGGTGTTTCTCAATGTGCGTAAGTGCTCGGTGGTATACCTTTTCCGACTTTCGGGATCCTTCACGCCAGCTCCTTATATCGACAAGTACGGAGAGACGGATCCTCAGCTGCGCCATGGGCGACAGCTCTTCCTGAACCAGAAACGATATGACTCCATGATACGAAATACGGTGCTCAATCACGGGGTACCGAGCTTGATTAGCCGCAAGTTGGAGGCGGAGATCAATAATGGCGGATGGGATACTTTATAGTATACAAACGGAGCTATTGGTATGAGGCAAGTATATGCTATACATTCGGGCCGGAGCTAGCGAGTATGTAAAGGGTTATCAGGCCATGATGTGATAAATGGTGTAAGACAATTGGTTTTGGGGCTTCTATATGCTATGTGAGTAGTGATAGCATGCAACGATAATAGGTGCCTAATAGTATATGAAACTTTCATGTGGTTTTCCAGTAATTCATGGTATCACACTTTAACGGGTCATTATAGCTCGTTTCGATAAATATCTATATATAAGATCACTATCACACCTAGTAATTGCATGCTGTAGGTACTTACCTAAGGTAGGTAGGTATTCAGGTATACTGACATATATCGATGGCAGTATAAAACACAGTGCGTGATGCATATCGGACTGTACAGACCCTGAGCTTTCACCAATCATATCGCGCGCTCGCTCATGCAGTCGCGTCTTATTAACCGTGGCTCAACTCTACTCAAGCCTCTTTTGGAACGAAATAAACGTGAGGGTAAATCGACCGACCAGGAGAGCGACAGTAGCTACGCAGCAACCATCTTTCCTTCTTTTTTTTCCATCTCTAAAACAAACCCCCTCCTTCCTCTTGATCCTCGTTCGCCCCTTCCACCCCCCTTTTTTTTGTTCAGGTTCTTTTGTTTTTGTGATACTCGATAAACTGAAACTACTTCTCGTTCGTAATTTCCCTTGGGTGGACGTCCGCCTCCACTTGCTTGCTCTGGCAAGAGAAACAGAGCACCCCGAACCTTCGAAAAAATGGCAGGCAGACGTTCAGGTCGCGCTGCCGCCAAGCGAGCTGCAGCTGCTCTAGGTGAGTGCGATTGCTCTCTTGTAACATTCCAGATTCATACAATCTTTCTTAACACCCACCCAAACTACAAAGACAATCAATTCCCACGCCTGACTCTGTTAATACTTTTCTTTAATTCCTTTCTTTACTTGCTGGCGTTTCTTATGGTTTTCGTTTCATTTTTTCCTACCACGCACTTTCTCCTGTCGCGTTACTTGATTGCGCAAATCGCAGCTCAACAATGGCGCCCCGTGGAAAGATTCGCTTGAAGCTGACGCGAAGCGCCAAATTAGAAAGCACGCCAAAATCATTCGCAGACCTCGAAGATGAACCTATGCCTGATGCCGGAACCAGTCCCCTGGACTCCAAGCGACAGCAGGTGCCCGACCCGGATGATGAGAAGGACGAGGATCATCAGCCAAAGGAAGAGTCGGGGGATGAAGATGATGCCGCCGACGCGGCGGAAAAGGACGACGAATCCGTCAAGGAACCTACGCCCCCCCCTCAGCTCATGGTCCGTCGCAAGAGGCTTGGTCGTCCTCCTAAGAACAGACCTCCAGATTGGGACAACATGATTTCTGTTCCCGCCGACGAAGCCAACACCCCGCGACGCCGAGGAAGAGGTGGATGGCGAGGCAGGGGTGGTCGTAAAGGAGGTCCTGCTGCACCCAAAGCCGAGCAAGTTATCGACCAGGAGGGAACTGTTGCCGAGATCGCAAACGATGAGTGCGTCTTGCCCGAAGATCCAGAGGGTGAGACCAAGGTAGACAAGTTAGGCAACCTCCAAGGCGGACGTGATTATCGATGCCGAACTTTCACGGTCACCGGTCGTGGGGACAGGCTCTACATGCTTTCCACAGAACCAGCTCGATGCGTTGGCTTCAGGGACAGTTACCTTTTTTTCACAAAGCACCGCAAACTTTACAAGATTATTGTGGATGACGATGAGAAGCGGGACATGATTGAGCGAGATATTATCCCTCACTCGTACAAGGGTCGTTCCATAGGAATCGTAACGGCGCGATCGGTCTTTCGCGAGTTTGGTGCTCGCATCGTTGTGGGCGGAAAGCGCATCATCGACGACTACAACGTTGCCCAGGCTCGCGCCGATGGCGCCGTCGATGGCCAGCTTGCGGACCCAGATGATCATTTCGTCGAAGGAGAGCCGTACAACAAGAACCAGTACGTTGCGTGGCACGGGGCCAGTGCCGTGTACCACACGAATGTACCATCAGTGCCGGTTCCCAATGGCAAGATCGAGTCAAAGAAACGCAAGGTAAATGTCAACGACATGAATTGGATGCTGGAACATGCCCGTGAAGCCAGGTACGTAAACTCCCAACTGTAGGCATGCGGCATGCGGCCTCATGATCTGTACCAGTACTGACTGTCAAATACACAGCACATTCAATGCCGGCATCAATGCCATCAGAAAGCTCAACAATGCCGGTGTGTACGACATTCACACAAATGTGATGCAGTACCCAGCAACAATGCAGCCTACGCGGGCACGCATTGAGCAAGTCGCCCCAGAGGACGAGCAGGCGACCGCAGACAGCGCCATCTTTCCCCCCGTCCCTACGAAGATGGCGCGCAACTT
The DNA here is from genome assembly GCA_013759095.1 of Fusarium sp. NRRL 29148. Lineage (NCBI taxonomy): Eukaryota > Fungi > Ascomycota > Sordariomycetes > Hypocreales > Nectriaceae > Fusarium > Fusarium sp. NRRL 29148. The sequence continues at coordinate 24,168 of JABSTL010000556.1, forward strand.
CTTCGTTGCAGACACATACTTTGAGACATCAGTGGCGGGCGTCATTTCGGCGTCTGCAGTGGACGGTACTGCAGGTTCCCCAGACTTCCTTGCTTCTTTCCAGGGATTGAGTGCTGTATCAGATGAGATGAAAGACCTGTTGCCCCCGGAGTGCCGTGCGGCTTTCGATGGCGCCGTGGCAAAGGAGGCATCATATCGGTCAAAATGGGGCCCTGAGAGCGAGACAATGTCGCGCCATCAACCCATTATCGACAAGGCAATCGTGCCCTACAGCATGAGTTGACGGCAGCCCATGCTGGTAATGACATACGATTTCTTCGAAACGTGAACAACACCACCCGTGCAGATGCGGATGTAATACTATGGGTATCAAGTGATGCATGCTTTTTGACATGCAAGACGAGGCGAGATAGGGGTTAGCACACCTTGCTGGGAACTAGGCATCAGGAAGAGTGAAATGAAGGCAATATGGGCGTTGGGTGTCATGGATAAACACTCGGAGTGGTTTTTGTTTCTACGGCTGCATCATCGGATGGTGTCAATTGGGCCTTGAGTCAATGTATCATATCAGGTAGAAGGACAAGCACTTTGTTCACAGGCCTCTGCCTCTACCGATTGACAATTTGCAGATACCAATCGAACGAATGACTTGGTATGACTTTGATGCTCTGCGTGAATCATTGACACGGACGGATGCCCTTAGTTTCTCTGCAGTATTTCCTTTCTCGACACAGTACTGCGAGCACTGACTGCAGCTTGGGGAGCTTACCTTGCTCGAAGGCTCGATGACCACGTCTTTCTCCAGCTCCGCCGGCTACGCTCCTTTGATCACACTTGGCTGCTGGCTGGACCGCCGGACTCGGCCTCTTTCTGCCTGCAGGTCACAATTCATTGGCACGCGAAGAGCGGGCCAGAAAATCAAGAGCCTTTTTTTGGCCTCTCTCGCTCTCTCTGGATCTCCGTGGTGGCCCCGTATTGCGGGAATCTAGCCTCTCGAATTTTCTTTCTTTTTTTTGCAGGGCTCGTGATAGGTACGATCTCCTGCTTCACTAGGAGTTTAGTTAGCGACGATGTGGGTTTCGCCGTCGACCATGTCGTCGTCTAGCCCCCGCCCAGACTTCGGTTGATCTTTTTTTTTTCTCTCTCTCTCTCTTGTCCTTGACCTCGTTTGGGTTTTGCGTGGCTTGGGTGTGGATGCTGATCAAGGCCCCCACGCGGATCTGATGGATGCTTGATGAGGTGGGCTTCCACGGCTCAACAGAGACGAGACGGCACCATGGAATGAGTGGCGAACTGCAACGACAGAGCAGAAGGCGAATTAAAACGAGAGGGGACTTGTGAAGGAGATTCAAGAAAATAAATACAGTACGCACAATCGGGGTCTTGATCGACACCCCTCTAACTTGACTTAATGGACACTTGTGACGCATGTTCTGACCTGTTGAGCCGTTATTGTTAACAGGAGGACGGCTTATTAACGATGTTGAAGAGTGTAGTAAGTGTTGACTGGCACCCTGTAATAATTCACCCTCGTATATGACGACATATGGGTGCCAATGCAGCAGTATCAGTATGGACGTATATGTAGCCCGTGCCTGTCTGTTCTGTATTATTTTACCTACCAGTGGTGACGTCCTTGAGGCTTCTGTTGGTGTTGCTGAGTTCCTCTTGAGTACTGAAACTCGACAGGCAACAACATATTTTAAGTCTGGCTTTGCTCTTCCAGTTTGAAATCGACGGCCAGAATACAACCAGGACGCAAGGCACCACCGCGTCTCTTCAAGACATCTGGTCGAATGAAATCCGGATAACCATGCAGTACACAACGCGTTATGATTCGATATAGGGTAGCATCTGTTGTGAAGGTGACAAAACATGCATGGACATACAACCAACCCTCCCGCGTTGTCGGTAACCATGGGAGGCGCTTGAACTCGAATTCCAGAGGCACCTGACCACCGATAGATGTCTCGGTGATATGCAGCTCACACCGCTCCATCTAAATGCCACATATCGTTGATAATCGCGTTGCAGCTATGATAGCGCTCGTTGATGCAGCTTATGACTGCGACTGAGTTCAAAGCGAGTGGTATACCGACGTTCTGCTCGCTACACTCAGAATAAACCCAGCAAAAGCGGTTCTAGAGGTTGACGTCCCTTCGGACTTCAGGTAATCATGCATACTCACGGGGTACCAAGTATCCCAAAGTTCAATATCATATTCGGGATGCACGGTTCCTTCTCAGAGACTTATCACTTTGTGGGAACGTTCGTCACATCAACTCGCCCTGCACGATGCACAACACCAGCCAGTGCTTAAAGGCCCAAGCGCTTAATGAGGGGTCCGCTCCATCATGGCCCGTCTAAAGCCATACTGGATAGGTTGATTCCTGTATGTGTACCTTATAGGAACAACGGCGGCTGTCACGCGAGTTAGGATGTAGAGGGGCGTTTGTTAGGTCATCCAACCCACTGGTCCATGCCCTAAGCGGCACGACCAGGCTTATGTCGAGCGATGTCGAAGCGAATTAAGAGAGTTGATGCTGGACATCATCTCTCAATCCAGTAATGTTGTGTACTGGGAGCTTTGAGATGCTGTGAGACCTTGTCTGAACGTTCACAAGATGGGTAGGTAGTACGTGGCCATCTTGTAGATGATACCTGTTGTAGCACCACCTACAGAGTACAACTGCCATTTCTCGACGTTAATGGATCTTCAAGGACCCTGAGAAATTTAGAATAGAATGCCCAAACCATTGAATGTGTCATCCCACATTCGTACTAGGGCAGACAGACTCTTTCTCAACCAGCTCGCAGGGACCGACTCTATCACGATTAGCTCTGGCTCAGTGGATACCGACGTTAATCAACGCGGCTCCAATGGTCCCTGCTCACCATGTTCTGATTTACGTAGTCCCACACAAGGCGCTCCAACCCTAGCAAACTGATTGATGAATTCGATTTTAGTAAAACCGAGCTTCACAACCACCAAGTGCTGGGACTTTGTAAAGCGAGAAGGACCATCAAATGATAATGATATCAACAATGCCATTCCGTCCACCATTGTCACTGATTTCTGAAAATTCTATCAGATACTCTCGGGCCGGCTCAACACAACTAGACACAGCACAGTAGTGGATGAAGAGTTGCCAACTCGATGGCCACAATCTGTGACCAGGCTGCCATGACTCTCGGTTGTTGGGTAAGACCCTAGACACGTTGCATCTCGTCCCGAGCTCGTTGATGTAGCATCACTAGGCTAGGACTTGCCCTTATTCCGACTGCTCCTTACAACATGATCAATAAGATCCGTCATAATTGAGTGGGCAGCATTCGGGGGGGAACTGCCATGAAAGACGATTAGGGCACTAGGGGCTGCTGTAATGCAAGATGATGGCAATTCATATTGACGGAGACAACCATACCCGAGTCCATCCCAGCCGTGTTCAACTAGATCCATAGCCTTAAACGAGACGGCTTGACCTAGCCGTCTCTCGAGAATGGGGTTCTCCTAGCCGCATGAAACCAGAAATGCAGAAAAATTGCATGTCAAGAAAAAAAAAAGTCTAGGATAAGCCGCCCATGTTGGCCATGCTTCGTCTCATCAATAGGGAATCAAACCCAAGCCAAGTCGCTCACATGGCAACCTGGCCAGGAGTCCCCCAGGACTGTTCAAAATGACTGACCAGCTAATTTCCTGGGGGAACGGCGCTACGTATTGGCTCGCCTGCGATTGCACTGGCTAGTGGATCCAAATCTCCTAGAACAGGGCTTGGGTTGCTCAGCTTGTGGCATTGGTCCAAGACAACAGCGGTGAGCGCATCGGACGAAGAGAGCCTGTTACGTACATACGTATCCAGCATCGCGTGCACCCACTCAAGTGCAGTTGTCGAACGAGTCGCTGGGTGAGAAGGGGTTTCGAATGCAGATTGGCCTAGGCGCCCGCACAGTCGCACTACTGTAGATTTTGCACAGCATCGATGGTGGACTTGAGGCATTTCTCTCCGCATTCCTGGGTCAGAGAAAGTACTCGGCCCTAGATGGATCCCAACTTTCTTGATGCAAGCAGCTGGCGACTGTACTCCGTAGTTAAGTAGATTCTGATCATATGTCTGTCATGATAAAAGACGTGGTGTCATCGGTCGTGAAAGCTTTCACCAAAGTGTCTCTTCCTTTATGTGAATAAATGTCAAGCCATCTGTGCTTGATCAATATGCATTTCATCCAAAGCAAAGATATTTGGGCGTACATCCTATGGAGTAAGGAGTACAATCCACAAAGAGTCGAAAGTAGGTAGACCAGGCATATCAGGAATATCAAGTTAGACCAACGGTCTAATTCTCTTTAAGCATGAGTGATGCAGCACATCCACCACAAGGACATGGCATGTCCTTCAAAAACGGCGAAAGGCTATTCTCAAAACTGAAGTGCGACAGATCGAAGAACCCTAGTCCACATCGAAGGCGTGGCAGTCGTGGGCTCTTAAGCATTTGACTGGTGGCAGCTAGTGCCTTGCATCTTGGCTGTCTAGCTCGTCTTGAGAACGGTGAGTTCTTCTAATCAACGAGTAAGTGAATCCCTGCAGGCCCGCGGTATTTTCGTACATACTGTACCTGGACTACGTGATAAATCTCTTTGCGTAGGTGGTTTGAAGGGAATCGTTTCTGGAAGCACACCTCAGGAGGAAGAGTGGGCCACCATCAAACTTGCGGCATCACTTGAGCGGGAAGACGTGGGCCGACCAACCAGATATCGAATGAAGGCAACCAGGAGGATCATGACCAGGACTGGCCGAGGCACCGAGACAGGCCGTTTCATGCCTCAGAGTTTTGTTGTTGTTTTGTTATTGTTGCTGACGTCGCTTGCAATCCATCGTCTCATCTGATTTCTTTGCATTTTGATTTGATTAATCAAACGCGGCCCTAAGACGTCCTGGCGTCTCAAGCTAAGCTACGTGTACTGTATGTATAATGCGGATATTGCTTCACACAAACATATTTTATCCAAGGATAAGACTCCGAACGAGTGCAGTAAGAGAGTGCCTAATGTGGGTTTGATCGGCATTCGAGAGAAAGGGTGGTAATAATTGTGATGACGATGGTCGTTATTTCCCCCTTAGCAGCTAAGTTCTCTTTAAAAAATAAAAATAAAATAAACACGGTTAGTCGCGATGAAAGGTCAACAACCAAGAAAATGCGTGGTCAAAAAAAATATAATTTTTTATATTTTTTATAAATAAAATAAAAATAAAAATGAAGAAAGAAATTACTCTGGTGATGGACGAATGAGGCAAAGGATATGCTAGAAAGCAGTCAGTGGCCACGCAGAAATTTCCATCTGGCGCTTTCTTCTGAGGCGCTCCTTCCTCTCTACGGAGGACGCTGACCGTCTGACTGTTAAGCCACGAGCATGATCAGGAGCGACCTGAGTCTGAAAAAGGGCAAGGCTGGCAGCGACTTCCATGCTAGTGACGTCTCCAGACTCCAACCACCCCAAGCGTGGCAACTGTGTGAGCTTTGCCTTCCGTGTCTGCCTGCCAGCCTGCTCAATGAACGAAAGTTTGCTGGCCAAAACGCGGCAACGATGATTGGTTGGTTGGGCATCAGTGTTGCACGTAGAGTTGGCTCAAGATGCACATAACGGTTCTTGAGCTTCCGATAGACCAAGGTACAGGGACGTAAGCAGCTAGGTACCTGAGTAAGCCAGAATAGTGTACAAGTATGTAGGTAGGTTTTCAGGAGGTTAGGATTGAGCCCTGGAACCAGTTAAAGTGTGTAACTTCAATGTGTATTGTAGAGCATGGCAGACTCCAGTGCGATAATAAAATACGCCTGAATTCATTCCATCAGTCATTTATTGGGCACTGCAGTCCAGTATTTCACCTTCGTTGATGATTCTATGTACGTTTGGTCAATACATACCTCTACATCGTCAAACCGTCGCAGTAATAGTGGAGGACCTCGCCTGTCTCCGAGGAATGGCCCCCGATGGCTCGGATCAGGTGAGGGCTTAATACTATGAGTCGCAAATGCCAGAAATAGCGTCCACTGCCGCCTCGGGGTCGACGCCAAACCAGCCTGCCAGGGATGGGTGAACGGAAAGCTACTGGTATTAAGGCAGTGCGTGAGTCCCCATGACTTTGCGGGATGTGTATGAAGTGTACCTGGCCTGACCGGTCCTGTACCGAAGCGCATCACAATTGGGAGAAACTGCAGCACTCTCGTCATCGTAGCGAGCATCCCGTCCTCATCAGGATAACCAGATCGTAAAGTCTACCCTCTCGTTCTCTCCATCGAGCCGCTTCAATTGATGAATGATGATACCCTGGATCAGCCACTGAGCTAACATTGGCTGTCAAGGCTCTGTGGATCTTCTGGCCGAAGCGACGCTAGGGCGACCAAGTCCAAGAGAGCGTGGAACCACTGAGATGGATGACTGACTACCAGGTGGATACGGTACTGTCTGTACCTGGTAGGCCATGAAATCTAGATGGATGTGAACCCTTTTTGCACCGAAGACTCCGAGTTCCCTGGTTAATCTTCAATACTACGGAGTATATGTACGGAGACATGATCTTCCTGCCTGATGGAAGAGCTTGGATAGTACATGTTTTTGCCACGGTACTTTAAGTATCAGTAGGTTACATTGTTGATGCGTGGATGCTGACGCATATAATGACTCCTTTAGAAATTTATTCACAATCTCTGGATGACTGATATTAAAAGAATCACTGCTGCCGGGCAAGATACTGCGTGCGAGGCATGAGGCGAGGTATACGCACCAGGGAGTCTCACCCAGGTACGGCGCAGTACTGGTACTCCAGGTAAAGCAGCCTGACCCACGACCATGTTTGATTGTGGTGGTGACGACCTCAGCCTACATAATTAGCAGCAAGTGCTCTGCTTGGTCGGTTTGTTGAATGATGTTCCCACATGGTTCTGCTGGGCTTCTCACGCGTCCTTGTCCTTGTCCCGTCTTCCAAGCCAGCCTAAGCAGAGCGCCACTTTCTTACCCTTTGACTGGGCCCCTTGGAATTCCAACCGTCATTTGCCAGAGGAACATGTATTCTTTGGCTGGAGTCCACCGCTTATAGATACATACAAGTCAGAGGCGTGATCCATTTTGAACCGAACTCCACCCTTGCTAGGGTCTACAGTCTTCCACCAGGATTCGATTCGTCTCGACAAGTGCTCACTCGTCAACGACAACGCAACTCGCTGTTTGTTCTGCTGCTCCACGCCCTCCGCCGTCACTTGTGCTCCGTGCGTAGGTGGTGAGGTGCATTGTCTGGGGCTCGGAGGCTTAGGCCTGCTAGGGGGTGCAGGCACTAGAAAACGAGGAGTGAGGGCTCCATCCATCCCCATCCACCCATTTGCCCATTTCGAATCCACCCATTTCACTCCTGTTGGCCTGACTCCTTCGCTCGAGAGGGAAAAAAAAAAAAAAAACTCTGGCTGGGAGTGAACTGACTGGGGACCTAGCAACTGTCGGGCACTACTACGCTCCACTGGTTGTTCGTAGACGCTTGTCTTAGCTACGTACCGAAGCCGTTACTGCTACGACGGTTCCTGTGTCTTGGCTGGGGAAAAGCGGCGTACTCGTACTCTGATGCTTGTACTGATGCTTGTACTCCGTACTGGTGCTTGTATTTGCCAGTACAAGTCACAAGTCACCACATACATACACTCACACTCAGAATTCACTCAGGTTCACTTCACACTGCAACGCAACGCAACAGTGGAGGAACGAACACCCGACCTGACCTGAAGCCCACCTCACCTCACCCTGACCCGCCACGCCCACCTCCACACTAGTCTAACTGCACACTACCTGCACAGCACCTCAAGCACCAAAACTGCCTGCACTTCAGTCGCTGGAAAGGACTGGGCCCTGGCTGGATTGGCCCTGCCGCAGTGCATCATCCCCATCCATCCCCATCCCCGTCTCCCCATCTTGCCATCCAATCCGTCTGGGCTGTTCGTTCACCTTTCTCCTGGCCCTGTCCGTACTCTTCTCTTCTTTCATCCTCTTCCACCTCCCTCATCATCCTTTTCCTTTTCCCTTCTTCTACCCTCATCCTCTCTCCACGATAGAAACCGAATCCTCCCAATTCCTTGACAATCACCAGTCAGCAGGCCTTTATTTGGTTTGTCGACGTTAGGGTTCTGGTCCTTTTCTCTCGCGAGTCTCTCCTTGCCCTGTCCGTGTCTCCTCTGCAGCTCGCTGCCACTGTAGACTAAGCTGCATATATCCGACCTGCCTGTTCCAAGTCTCGACCTCGAGTCTCAATTCTCACCAGTAACTTTCGGATCTGCGGTCCCAGGGCTTCCTCCTCCTTCAGCTATACGTTTCCTTACTCTCGTACGACCGTCCTTTTTTCCATTCTGGTGAGTGCTACTTGTTTTAACCTTTCCTCTGTTCACAAAATACTGGTCCTCGTCTGTTCGACGGAAGAAACTTTAAGTTTATGCTGCCGATATGGAACATCATTTTGAATCGCCATTTCTTTGCTTTTTAACCGATCGGCGCGCTGCCAAAGTTCGTCGCTCAATCTGATTCGATTACTTGCACTCCGCATATACATCTACGACTTCGAAGACGGCCCGACCAGTTTTATTTTTGTTCCCGATACACTGCCGATCACGCAAGAATGAAGGACTAATAGCCAGCTGTACAGATTGTTTGGATCTCAAGAGTTCTGAGGTTTACTATATACCATCGACATTGATTTATTCTCGTTCACGCCAAAAGCAATTCTATTTCGGTCCCCCTCCAGTTGACCGTCACCACAAGTCGACTCGACTCGTCTCTGTATACGTTTTATCCTTGCTTGTCGCCCTAACGCGAAGAAAAGCGTATCAGTAAATGGCTCGAGTAGCCTACTGATTTCCCGTCGATCACCCTCGACTAAGCCTTGACGCACGCTCGCATTCACGCTCAGCTCAGAGGACCGTCTTCACTGTGGTATAAACTCGCAGTTTCGCTTCGAAGCGGTCTCAAAAGCTTAGAATTCCGACAAAGGTCGCGTTCCGATCTTCGTCGGACCTACCCCAATCCTTTCATCATGCCCGGAGGCGTGTGTGCCGTCCTCGATTACGAGGTCGACATGATGTCCGAGTACGTTGCTGAGATGGCCACTCGCGTTGTTACACCCGAGGCTGCAGTGACCTCGCCGTTTCGCAAGTTCGTGTCTCAGATTCTCACTTCCACACGACTGCCCAGCACCACGATCCTCCTTGGAATGAACTATCTCGCCAAGAGAATCAACACCTTGAAGGGACAGGGTCCTTATAAGGCCTCAGAGGGACAGGTCTGGCGCTACCTGACCGTTTCCCTGCTTCTGGGAAGTAAGTTTCTCGATGACAACACCTTCCAGAATCGCTCTTGGTCTGAGGTGAGCGGCATTGCAGTGTCAGAGCTCAACTCGCTTGAGTTCGAATGGGTCGAATCTATGGGTTGGCGACTGTATGTCAATCTCGATATGAGCAAGGACTACCAGGCCTGGCTTGAGAACTGGAGTGAATGGCAAGAGATCAAGAAGCGACAGGTCGCCCAGGCCAGCCGCGAGAGGCTTGCATCTATTGTCCCCGCCATCGATACAGACATCGCCAGATATTCTGGTCAGCGCCAGTCACCTCACTCGCGTTACCTTCAGGAACAGGTTGCCGAGTACGAGCGTTACCAGGCTATGAAGGCACAACAACAAAGCTATCGCTCACGCGAATCTGGCTGGGGCCAAAGTTCTTGGGGTGCCCCCCTCACTCCCCCCGATTCTGGATATGGTACTCCAGACTATACCCTGTCAGCTACGTCGAGCAACGAGCGCTATAACGAGTGGTTCTCACAGGCTGCTACTCAGTATGTTACTCGATACCCTCAGCCTCCTACTCAGACCACCTTCTACCCCAACTCGCGCCACAACTCCTACGGCGGCCACTACTCTTACTCGCAAAACATGTGGGAACACGGTCTCGCCGAGTGCAGCTGCGCTGCTTGTGTGGATCCCATGAAGCAGCAGGTCCCTTACTTCGTGCCTCACGGCTACAGTCAGCCCGTCATGGGCTAAACGTTTTTCAAAAGTTTCACATAATGGCTCTACTCGAGCGCGGTTAGGTTTTGGAAAGAAGAAAAAAGTTTTACAGGGTTTTCATTTTTTTACGGCCACGATTTCTTTTTTATTACACGCATCCCGAGAACGATAAATTCGCATTCAGATACCCCAGGCACGACAAAATTGTTCATAACATGACCTTTCGGCGGATCATTCTCAGGATTTTACTTTACAGCCACGACTTGATGACAGGAACTGAAAAGCCTGATTCATCCTCCTCGCGAGTCATCGTGACGCGCCAACGTCAGCTCAAGTCCGAAAACTGTGGCATTTTCTTTTTTGTTTTATTGGTTACATGTTCTGTAATGGTCATAATCGGCGTTTGGCTCTTTCATTTTACACTACACGGATCCAGCTTGATAGACTTGCGGTTTCTTCGGTTCCAAAGGCTTCTGCGCGCACGACTTCCCTCTGTTCAACCTTTCCGCCCTCATGGTACTTGAAATGGAGTATATCGCCGCTTCACTGGAGGTTCGGACAATGACCAGACATTGGCATAATGCCCAAGCGCGGCATCTCTGTTATAGATGGCGACTCAGCAGAACTTGATCGCTGCCACTTACTCGACACTAGATTCTGTTGAAACGCAGGATTGTGCGAATCTGGTCACAATGTATCCTGACCATCTTTTCTCCTTGATGATCTCGTGACGCAGATCGATATGAAAGTCGATTCGACACGAGTACCATAGGTCGGATGGACTGAGATATGCGACAGTAATCTTGAGAATGGTACATATTTCACTTTTTCCCCACTTTTTCTTTTCTTTTCTTTGTTATTATTGCAAGTGGCAGATACGAATTTCGACCACAGGAAACGGGTTCACACGACGGGGTTATGCATTGCGTTCAGCGGGGAAACAAAGGAATTGGCTTTGATCGCTTTGATCATAGGGTTTGATATCATATTGTTTGTACTTCCCTGGAGTTGGTCATCGTCACGGCTCCAGCCTGGAGTGGTGTCAGATTTGACGCCAAGGAAAATGAGTATTGTACTCGACTCTTGTCTTTCGCAGGTTTCGGTGTTGGGCATTACAATGAGATGTTACCAACGGGGTGTTGGCATCTGCTTTTCGTCACGTCGGCTTAATGGATTCATTATGTTGCCGACTTTGTTTTTTATTGCTATTGCATGTTTTCTCACGACTTGGTATGATTCTTACGGAATATTTGAGCATCATACAAGGGGCACGGTCCAAAGCAGCCTGCAAGAATCAACTGCTTGGAAACTTTGTCTTGCCATTCAACAAATCGAATGTATTTTTTCCCCAGCCATCCAGAGCTGTCTATAGGTAGTAGTTTTTGTGTACAATGTGCGCAAATAAAAGGTGTTGAAAGCAAAATTGTTTGCTAATGATTCGAATGGCTCAGCCTATTTGGATGAATCTGGTGCAGTTGTTGGAAGATACACGAGATGTCGGTGGAAGAATGACATTCTCAGCATACTCCTCGTTTATGGAGCGAGAGATGACGCGAGGTGATGACTCGTGATTGCTACTCAGGTTTGACCCATATGCAAAATATACCTTGCATATCGAAAACACAAAATATTATCACATTACTGCTTGCTCCTATTGACAGTTTCGGATCTGATTTGTGCACAAACTGTCTGTCTGTGATGGCCTTCGAAGTGGACTCACTGATTGCGTCGTTGACCGGCAGATTATCGGATAGCTGGAGCACTCATTAAAGCATCCTCAACCTGAGCCGCAGCTTTCACATAGGTACCTACAGAACGTGACAATGGTCTTGTAATTGCTTTCCCTGTCCTCACCAGACGGGGCCGTTCAAGACGCGACCTCAATTTCAGGGAGATAGATAATGTCTAGCCGCTTCGTATCGGCCGGCAAGATCGGCTCATCTGGAGAGATCTCGAAAGACGCGAGTGGTGCAGAATCAACACCTCAACAGCCGCTTCACAATTCCGCCAAGTCCAAAGAATGGGAAGCGGTTGAGCAACAGTTGGAAGCCGAAAGAAAGAAGCGCGAGGAACAGCGCATCAAGGCTGCTACGGGAGAGGGCGAGAAGACCTTATATGACGTCCTCCAGGCAAACAAAGGTGAGGAAGGCCCTTGTTCAGATCATTTCACCTCTTTAACTGAACACCACAGCGGCAAAACAGGCCGAATTTGAAGAGCAGACCAAACTACGTAACCAGTTCCGTGCGTTGGATGATGACGAGATAGAGTTCTTGGATGAGATACGCGCCAACAAGCGTGCAGAAGAGGAACGCGTGAGACGAGAGACGGAAGAAGGTTTAAAGGCATTCCGAGAGCGACAAAAGGGCGATGCTGCCCAGGGCGAAAATGTTGGTGTCAAAGAAGAAGGCGAGTCATGGGAGATTGGCCGTAAGAGGAAGCGCACGAAAGAGAAAGATGTCAAGGGGCTGAGACGAAAAGTCAGCGCAGCAGAGGAGAAGGAAATTGGGAAGCAAGATACAAAGTCAGTCGAAGGCGCGAGTCGTGATCCGTTAGATGAGAAGTCTAGGACGACAAGTCAGCCAGCTGCCCAGCCATCAGAGAAGAAGGGGCTAGCATTGGTGGGCTATGGGAGCGATTCAGATGATGACGATTGAAGGTATGAGCGAACTACAACTGGGTTGAGATTACACGATAAAGGGGAATCAAATGCCATTGAACTGTATAGCATAATAGACCATGACCACGCTCGATGTCGTACCTCATTCTATCATTAATGTTACATTTGTACCAGCCCCTCGACTGGTGTAATATACAAAGTTGAAATCCTAACCACGAGATGCACTCCATGACAGAGTTGTAGTAATACATAAACATACATAGCGGTGGCGCCCCGTTACACTGCGCCGCCCTTTTTATATCAAAGGACAACACTCCCTTCTACTCATCGCTATCCACATTACCAACATTGGGTCTCATGGGTTTGGCAGTCACTGATTCGACAGTATAGTTCCACAAGCTGCGGAAGCTTCCTTTTATCCATCCCTCGATCTCGGCTTCAGGGACCTTGATCTGTGCAGCGCGGGCTTCATCTTCGGGGGCAATCTCAAAGCGCCGCATGCGCTGCGCCAATCTAGGGTCAACGACCATAGGCGTAGGCCAAAATTTCTCCTTGGGAGGCTCAGTAGGCGCAGCGGCGGTGTTGTCATCATCTTGCTTGGGGGGTTCCTCGGGCTTCCAAACCGACTTGACCCAGTCGTTCTCCTCATGCTTTAGCACGAGCTCCTGCTCATACTGACCATCGGCCTCTCGCCACTCACGAGAAGAGTTGGCGAAGCATACAGCAGCAACCTCGCGGCCGATCTCGTCGGCTAGTTTGCGGCGGTTGAAGAAGCGGTTCAGGCGGACTAGAGTGTGACGGAAGCCCAGGCGGTGGGGAAGAGGGAGGGGGTTTGCAGGAGAAAACTC
>JABSTL010000557.1:0-17142 GCA_013759095.1 Fusarium sp. NRRL 29148
TTCTAACCTCATAACTAACTCATAAACTAATACTAATATATATATTAGAATTCCTATTATCGACACCGCTAGCAAGTGGTCTTTCGGTTTCCCATCGCCGTCTCTATGAATGTAGTTTAGGCACCTGAACGAACAACACCACGTACATGAGAACTTTTTCTTAATAGCCATGTCGGGCGACTTGGGAAGTGTTCATCATCATCCGCTTTACAAGCATGTTCGCTTCAGCATGCCATATGAACGCGAATCCGCCAACATCTAGATCGTGACACCACATGACAGTGGACAAGAGTCTACATTGCTCTGCACCTGCAAAGTCTGTTGTTCGCGGTACACAGCTGATCAACATGGGGCTCTGACCAAACATCAGTTTGCCAGTGGCACGAACATGGTCTTTTGCTGATCTGAGCTTTGGATCAGCCACATACATCTTCCTGGCATCTTCAGCTCTTTCACACCATCATAAAAGGCTATATCTATCCTACCATGGGAGACATACTCCTATGAAGCAGCATACTCATACAGTAGTCGCAAATGTCCTCAGAACGTCACAATCTCTTAGAAAGGTAGACAAAGACGAAACAGTTTAGAAGTCTATCAATAACTCCTATACTATCAGCAATGAACGAATCCGACTCTACCAGACCTCGCATCAACACAATGGATTATCTAACTAACCGCGTGGCCGCCATTCGGAAGCGGTTGGCCCAAGCTCAGGATCGAGCGGCTCTGGCTCAGGAGGTTGTTGTTGCTTTAACTCAAGAGTTGGACGATATCATCCTGTCACGGGATTGGTTAGCTGCTCACTCTCAGACTGGGGAAGACACACAGCAATACAACCAAGCGGCAGAACAACCTGACCCCCTCCCAAGCAAGGCTTATCTTCTGATTGATCCTAGCGATGATGAAGACATGACTTTAAAACTGGACTTTCGATTTGACCCCGTCTCAGGACTGCCTGTAGGTGACAAGGCATTCTCCAAGAACTTTCTTCGCACCACGTTCTTCTCTGGATCTCAATACCCCGTTCGGCATTTCACTCTTCGCCACAAGAAAGCCGCGACCTGTCCGATCAAACAGCGCTGTGAGCACTGGCAGCTGGTAGAAGAGAATATATCGCGAACTAGAGGGAAGTGGGACGTCGATATCCAGGTTGCCGCTATCCGTGATGACTTTGTGGCTAGCGGAGATAGTGGCTACAGTGGCGTCAGCATGTTTGATCAGGACGAGGTTGAGTCGGAGAAGATTCGCAGTTTGCCTTGTCGGATCTTTGGGTATTTGCAGCCGGACTTTGGTGCCGTTGAGCAGAGAGGGTATAAGGTGCTTGATTGGCATTTGCATGAGCCTGGTAGCGCGGGCTTTGGCGGGGACAAGATCAATCGTCTCAAGTTGATGGATCAGTTTGGTCGACGAATTTTCGAGAACCTGGAACAAGCATATCCTTGAGGTGTAACGTACTGGGCGTATGGAAGGGTATGAATAGCTTTTAGGTTTGCTAGCATGGCACAGCGTTTTCAACAATTACACAGTCTTTACCGTAACCAAAATATTTCCTCATAGTCACTGACATCTCGCATTCCCATTCTATTCCCGGAAGCCCGGATACCCGTGACCCCACTTTCGTATGATCCCCATTTGACAAGCATCAGCCGTAATTCTCTTCCACGTAAACCCCCCATTCACGATGGAGCGACTAGTCTCAACACGTGTAAACACTCGATCTTCACTAGCTTGTCTTGAGTGTCGGACGAAGCATGTGAAATGCGATGCTAAACAGCCGCGATGCAGTCGGTGCATGGCATACGATAAGGCGTGCCAGTATGCAGCTTCGAGACGCGGTGGCCTCGATCGAGCTGCTTTGACTGAGAGGCGGAGACGGCTGGCTAATAAGGCTGATGCTCAGCTTGTGTCAGAGGTGGTGGCGCCCGATGAGGGAATTACTTTGGGTGATGAAGTTGGGACTGGGGCGGATTGCATGGAGGTTTTTCAGCAACCGATACTGCCCGTTCCGACACTAGTACCAGAGAACCGCGGAACATCGCAATTCAGCCAAGACGATCTCACCGATGATGCTCTGGTCAAGTCCTACTATACCAACTTCCACCACTTGCATCCTTTCGCTCCCCCATCCAAACACTTGGTCCAACTGTCCCAGGCGTCAGCTTTCGACTTCAGCCCCCTCATAGCTTCCATGCGACTAATCGGCCATATCTACGACACTCACCGATGGTCAGAATCACTAAGCAGAGCCGTCGAGGCTCAAATATCCCAGCTGAAGCCATCAGATGCCGTTGAAGTCCAGGCTCGTCTGCTATACTCAATCGCTTTGTTCTGGTACACCTTCAAGGCTGAAGCGAAAGAGCAGATGGATGCTGCGATCGATGTCGCTGTGAAGTTAGAAATGCATAAGCAAGATTTCGCTGCTACATGGGGCCTCGGAGACCCGATTATGGTTGAATGCTGGAGACGAACGTGGTGGATGCTGTTTATCGTGGATGCTTCCTATGCTGGAACACTGGGGACGATGAACTTCAAGACATTGCATGTGCAACCTACCGCGGAACTTCCTTGCGAAGAGTCGGATTATGAATCAGGTGTAAGTGCTATACACTATCTTGAAACAAGAGACTCACAAACGATAGACAATTCCTGCACCAAAGACTTTACAGGACTTTGATTCTCGCGAGTTCGATAGCGAAGACGTGGTATTCTCCTCCTTCGCCTATCTCATCGGTGCTGTCCGCTGCGCAGCGCAAGTTATTTGCATGTCACCAAAACGTGCAACAAGAGAACATTCGGAGGTCATTATACAATCAGCTGACTCGGCATTCGACGCTTGGCTACTGCTACTGCCGAAGGATAAAAAGCCTGTGCTAAAGGCAGATGGGATTATTGACGAGCTGATGTTCCAAGCTCACTTGCTTATCCATGTGTATGTCGTTCGATCACAACAATGAGAGTTGAGCTAACTCTTTAGTGCAACTATTGGTATACACCGACCATTATCAGATCTGAGATTTAACCCTGTTGAAAAGGTATCCAGTTGCGCTCGAGAACCACCGTCGGATACACCGAAGCCAGATCTCATAAACGTACACACCACTAGGATTCTGAAATCCGTCAACGCACAGATCCAACTCTTAGCACTACCTGTCCGCCCGTTCCATCACACCCCATTTACAACATGCATGGTCAGCGAAGGAACTCTCGCCCTCCTCTCAGCATGTACATACATGCTCAAAGATCAAGCTTTGGCAGTAGCGCGAGATCAGATCCGCTTGACTATCGGATGTCTCAAGGCTGTAGGTGAAGTTTGGCCAAGAACAGCTAGGAATGTGAAAGAGATACAGACTATTGCTCGTCATGTTCTGGGTCTTGGAGGGAGTGGTGGGGAAGTGGGGAGTACGCCGGGATCAACGCAGGTTCCGAGTATGACGCAGAGTGAGGGAGAGGGGAGTATGGAGTCTTTGCCGACTATGGACTCGGACGATAATGTTTTTGCATCTTTAGGGTCGTTTGAGGATATTTGTGGATGGATCAACATGGGTATTGAGCTAGATTCTAGCTGGATGGAGGGAAGTACAAATTGAGCAATCTTAATCTATCTAATGTCCACTCATGGACGTCTCTTCTATATCACATTCTAAATACGCTTCAAAACTCAATGACGACCTTGTATCCCTTTCCCCGCTGCCTAGCATCCTCCCAAGCTTCAACAGCCTGCTCAAACGGAAACGTCTTCACAGCCAGTGGCTTCAACACTCCCTCATCGTACAGTTTCGCGACTTGCCCCAGGCGATTCATATTCGACGATACGATAAAGTACTTGTACTTCACTCCCGGTAAGGACAGAGACTCAGAGGGTTCATCACCACCAAAAGCCCACGAAGGCGCAGGATCGCCAATCGTGATGATCATACCATCAGATTTGACAGTTTCCCACGTCTTGGCCAGAACATCCCCGCCTACCGTGTCAAAGACGACATCGACATCCTTAACAGACCTCTCCCAGCCGGGGGTTCTGTAGTCGATGATTTCGTCAGGTACATCACCCAGTAAATGCCTGTTCGTCTCGGATGCCAGCGCAATCACATGAGCACCTGTCAAGTGCTTGACAAGCTGCACGAACTGCTGACCGACCGCCCCCGACGCCCCCGTAACAAGAACTTTGGTCCCATCGTGAAACTTGGCGTAGTCTAGAACCTCCCACGCTGTTAAGACCGGAATCGGCAGCGCAGCAGCTTCAGCGTGGGAAAGCGACGCTGGCTTCAGAGCTACTTCGTCGGGAGAACAAGTGACATAGTCAGCTTGTCCTTCACCTGTGTGCGCCGACAAGAACGAATAAACCTCTTGGCCAATTTCTAGAGATCCCGAGTAGTCAGGGCCAAAGGCGACGATGACGCCGGAAATGTCGTGGCCGGGAATGCGTGTTGGACATCGGTAAGTTTCTGGCCACATGATTTCATCCCCTGTGACTCCAGCGGCATGAACACGAACCAATATTTCAGACTTGGCAGGTTCTGGTCTATTCATGGAGAAGTTGGTTGTGAGTTTTGGAGACGACATGTCTCCGAGGATCTGGATGGCTTTCATCTTGAGGCTGGGGAACTGTTTCCTGGTGTATCAAAGGCAATAATAAACTAGTTGAAGATATTGTCAAGAGCTGAGATAATTTGAGGAATTCTTCATGCCAAGATATTTATATGCTGATAGTCGTATCAGGCAATTGCGCCCGGGATTCGGGGACATAAGCGAATACCCGGATACCCGGACGGGTCCCGTAATTGACGGTTGCCCGGCTTATTCATCCCCACGCGGAAATCGGGAGACGGACAGGAAGGGCCATCATTATTTGTTGAGGAAGTACAAATTTCACATTACTATAAGTAGTCCACTCTGATAGAAAACAATTTTCATTTTCTTCATCTTATCATCTCTTACTTCTATGTCTTCTGCATAACAACGCGATAGTCATATAACATCTACTTTATCAAAATGACAGACGATGTTGAGAACAAGCGGTAGGTTAAGCGATTCCCTTATCCAGAATCCTTCTAATGTCTATCAGCAACCGTCCTCGTGAAACTGTTAAGATTCTGTACGACTACGAACTCACCAACGCGCCCGGCAAGTCCATCGTTGGTCTCGAAGTCCACTATGGTCCCTTCGGATGGACTCCTCCTCATACTCATTCCGGTGCCACAGTCGCCGCCACTGTGATCAAGGGTCAGCTGCTCAGCGGGATGAACGGTAATCCGCCAAAGGTTTATAGCGCCGGGGAGAGCTTTAACGAGCTTCCTGGATGTCATCACACCGTCAGCGACAATCCCAGCGAAAGTGAGGACACTACTTTCATCGCTGTCATGGTGATTGATACTGAGATTGTTAAGAAAGGATATCAAAATCTGGTTGTTTTGGACAAGGAATGGGCATAAATTGATATGGACATTCGGCTAAGGGTTATGTATGCTTAGTTGGTCTTGTACTCGCTCTCAACTCTGCTGGGAACAAGGTCTCATAATTCATAGCTCATCCCCTGCTGCTATAAGTTCCTCCAAATCCCCCTGTGATGCTGCCCAACCACAAAGAGCACCAAGAAGTGGGATGGTTCCCGCCCCATAAGGAACTGACTCTCCAACAATAGCTCCAAGCTTCTCAACAATCGACTTGCAATCCCCACCCGAAGTAATTCCGGTAAGACCATCAGTTTGGCATTCATCCAACCATATTGATTGCAGTTATTAAAGATAGCAGACTGATGAAAGTTGGGAGCCCATCCCTGCCAGGCCTTGACACGCGAGCATGTCTTTCCTCCACTAGGGCACGCAACTTCTTCAGCCCAGACCTGGTTGCTCCCAGAAGCATCGGCAAAAGATTGCGCAAGGGCATTTCGCATGTATCAGCCAGATTAGACACCCTATGGACTGACATTGATGTCCTTTGAGTAGATACCCGTTGTAGTGACGTACTTTGTGCTTCTAGCCCAGTCACTGCCACTGTCACATCCACCTTCGTGACACAGGTCATAGAAAGACTATAAAGTAATTCCCTTCATAGCTAACCAGCCTTTTGCCTCAGTAAGTCCCATCAAAGATGTCAGACATATCTTGCCAAACGTATCTACGTCATCTTTCTGGGCATCCTGAAGTATCGTCTCCAAGAAATTCGGTCTATCACCCATCAGCTAAAGACACAACAAATACAACTCAAAATCAACTTACGCGCTGACATTTATCACAAAGTGCTTTTTATCTCGCCACGCCAGTGCAAAATCAATAGCATCTTGAGCATTCCACAAATGCGCAGACATGGTGACAGACCTATTCGCAGCGATGTTTTTATTCTGGCCACATCTATTACCTGACTCGCCCTTCATGAAGTAATACGTCAGCATGAAGAAGTTTATCATGCCGAGGGTTCTTTTGGCTGATTCTTGGAAAACCCAATTCGACCAGTAGCCTTGCGCTGCTGAGGCGGGAAAGAGAGGGATGACATCTGAGCATTGACTTGGTGAATCTGCTGCTTCGTCGATCGCGATGTGGGGAATGAGTGCGTTGGAGGCTTCTTCTAGATGAGGCATGGTTGCTTCGTAAATGGCGTATGATCGAGCCTCGTTGTCGATTAAACGAAGGATTTGATATATGAAGAGTGCTTGTGCATATGCTAGAGTTTCTATTGAAGTAGCTGGTGGAGGACTGGCGAGGAGTTCCTGCACTCGGCTTTCCACGTTGTCGCGGATGACTCTGGCGTTGAGATGATTCTTTGCTGCATGAAGGGCAGCAGAAGATACGGCATCTGTCTGAAGTGTTATGCTTTGAGCTATCAGTAACTATATAGGATGAACTCACGCTGCATAGACTTTGGCATTCCATCATCGTATAGATGCGCATGACACCAAGGCGTCTGATTCTCCGAAACCATTTGAGATGGACCCTTCAATATTGCATCCATAGCGTACTGCAGTCGCGATGTAATTGCTCTCGTAACCTGAGGAATTGTAACAAGCTGAGATCGATTCAACGCATTTTGAGCCGTGGTTGAAAGCCCTGGCGTCGACAAACTGGAAGTATCGCAATCTAACGAACCTTGGAACAGCTGGTCTGTAAAATCAACCGTCTGTTCCAAGATTGAATCAAGCATTCCAAGGCATGACGGCGTAAGTGGACTATCAATATCTGAAACTGGGATCACGGGCTGTATGCAGCTGGTACTGTCGCGCAGTGGAGGCGCATAAGGATAATGGCAGTGGATATTCCGCTGAGCGCAGCGCTGACAGGTCGGACGCGCTAGATCGCATCTCCGACGCGCTTTCTTGCAGGCCTGACAAGACTTCCGTCGCGCTGGGGGGCCGTTGCGCTCCATGGAGGTTGGGCAAGATGAGAGTTGGTGGTCTGCGAGGAGATGAAATGGTGGAAGTGCGCTGAGGGATCTCAAGAGCAGCGGAACTCCGCTGATGGGACCCACAAAACGACGGAATAGCGCGAAGAGGAGATGTGATTCATAGCAGCAAGATCAAGATATAAAACAGCTTGACCGCCAACAATGAAAACAATATCTTAGCTCAATATCATCTAAAGCAAGTATTCATTATTATCATGCCTCTCCCAACTGTCTACGTCGTTGCCGCCACAGGAACCCAAGGCTCAGCAGTATGCCGCATCCTCCGCCAATCAAACTGGACCGTCCGCGCTACAGTGCGAAACACCGAGTCCCGCCAAGCACAAGCTCTCACTAAGATCGGCGTCGTCTTGAACCCAGGCAATTGGGACGATGAAGAAGCCCTCACTGCTGGCTTGACTGGCTGCAACAAGCTATTTCTCGCTCTTGGGCCCAACTATAGCAATCTTGATGATGAGCGCATCTGGGCTCACAGAATCATTGCGCTAGCTAAAAAGGCGGGTGTTGAGGATATTGTGTACTCGAGCTCCATTAGTGCCGATGCTCCTGAGCGACGCACACTTCTTCCTCCCGGTCACCTGATCTTCAAGACTCTTTTTGTCAAGAATGTCATTGAGGGACTTGTTCAACGTGCTGGATTCAAGCATTGGACTATCATTCGTCCCGGATTCTTCATGTCCAACCTCCTCGCTCCCAAAGCTCGTATCTACAGCGATTTGTTCGAGCACAACACTTGGTTGACCGCCCTCAAGCCCGACACAAAGCTCAACCTCGTCGACCCTCAAGACATCGCTAAATTCACCTTCGCCGTCTTTAAAGACCCTGGAAGCTTTCATGGGGAAGGAATTGACCTTGTTAGCGAAAGGTTGACAGCCGTGCAGATGATGGAAATTCTGGCTGAGGCAAATGGACGAGAATTGAAGGCTGAGTTCTACACTGATGAACAGGTGACTCAAGCTATGGATACCAATCCGTTTATCGGATCACAGGTCTTTTTGAGGGATGGCGAGAAATGTGTCGATGCTGAGAGGGTCAAGACGTGGGGAATTGAGTTGGGTAGCTTCAAGGGGTTTTTGGTCCGTGAGAGGGATGCTGTGGCCGAGACATACGCCTTGTAGGGCAACCAACAGATCGGATGCCAGCAATTATATGCAGGATGTCACATTATCAAATTCACAAATGATTCTAGGCTCCTATCTAACAAGCCTTCGGGAGCAAGAAAACATTAGACCTTAATATGGAGATATCAAAATTAACTCGGCAAAGAGTCCCTCATACTTAGGCTAGATTTACTTAAATCCTTTTATAACATAGGGTCAAGGTCCTGGTTTTTCTCGACAGATGGCTCAAACATTCAGAAATACTTTAGCTTTAGGTGTTTCTCGCGCCCAAAAGCATCTGAATCCGAAATCTGTTGGTAGGTGGAATGGCAACATAACTGCGCAATGTAGGGATGAAAACTTTCTCTTGGCATTTCTAAGTGGCTAGCTGATCTCCCTTCCCTCCCTTTCACGAAAATTATGGCGGCTGAGACATCGGCCGCTCCTTATTTTCCCACCTCAAATAGTTCCCGCAAATCCTCTCCTTCGTTTTTGTGTAACTCTCGTCCCGTCAGAAGTCGCTTCAAGCTCACGATGAAGAGACACATTTTGTTTGCCGTTCTACTCAAAGGTGTAGCTACCTTCCCGGAGCAGGATCTTGCACCACAGGAAGCAGAGACGTATTGTGTGACCTATCTTTCAACATACCTCGCTGCGATCCCGAAGAATGACGGACCCTTCAGTTCAACCTATAATGGAGAGGATACAGACGATAGAGAAACTGGCAAGCTTCCTTGGGCTCCGTCAATTCGGCCGACGTTTGGGAGAAATACTTCCCTTGCCACTTCCAGCACCAGTACGTCGTAATTCTGGCCTATATCCCCAAAGACAAACCTAATGTGAATCAAACAGACTCGCCGCCCTCAAGTATCGATGAAGAGACTTCGGAATTGGCAGAATCTGTGTCAGGTTCTTCGGCAATGGATGTACCACTAACACTGTCAAGTGACGAAACCCTGACAACCCCATCGGCCTTCCAAACAACTTTTGATCAAACAACACTTGCAGCTCTGACAACAACCAGTGTCCTCGAACCAGAAGGGCAGACAGTTATCTTCCTTGTTCAAGTCCCCGACGACGATCGAAAGCGCAACATAAATAAACGAGAAGTAGGAGGGTTTGTTGGAGACGGTAGCCCTGATACTTGTACTTTTGCCTCCAGCTTCAACCTCGCTGAGAGGCAGCTCTTTAAGGATGGAAATCCCATCTATTACGCTGGCGAAGCCTTCAAAGAACTGAAAGGCCAAGGAGCTCCGCCGTTTGACGCAGTGACAAAGGGCTTTGCATCGACCGGAACATCTCTTACTTTTACAAACGATGAGTTGCCAAATGGGGAAGCTGGCTTTTGTCAGACCTCTAGCGGACAGGTTTATATAACTTTCAAATCAGCTCCGTCTGGATGTGCACCAGTCACACTTGGTGTTTTTGACGGTAAGATGCGGCGTCATACGGAGATCCTGCGTTACTAACGTTGTTTTAGTCTCTCGATGCCATAATGGTAAACTTGTTGGCGTTGATGATCTCAGCTCTACTTCGTTGGTGGTCGCAAGTCAAGAGAGCAGCGTTGTATCGGAAGAAGCTACGAGCCTCCCTTCTGAAGCTGTATAGCAGTCCATCTCCAGTTTCGAAGTGACAACACTCCAGCCCCGTCTCACATCAACTGACGGAACGCTGTCGAGCAATGGAGGCGTGGCCTCAACTACGTCACTCGAGGTAGATAATTCAGCCTCGGAGTCGTCAGATATGCCAATCTCGGAATCCTCGTCATCTGAGCTTATCGAATCTAGCACTATTCCAGCTACCTTGGAAGCATCTTCTGAAGGGACAACGGCTGAGACTGTGGCTGATACATCGCTACACACAACTAGCAACGAAGCGGCCACTGAGGTATATACTACTGCAGACAAAACAATTCCTCAGGTCACTACGACTCCAAGTAGCAACGAAGCGACCACCGAGGTATCTACTACCGCAGACGAAATAATCACTCAGACCACTACGACTCCGGAAACTCCAACTACGACAGTCGACGCCTGTGTAGCAGGTATTACCTCATCGGGAGGATCGCCTCCCCTACAAGATCGTATCGATGACTGTGAGGAACTCAACGTGGTCACAGTTAGCCCGTACAGTGTGTAAGTTTTCCAAATCGCCAGGACTTTCCGGCATCAATTGGCTAACACGATTAAGCATCGTAACAACCGTGAAAAAGCGATGGGAGTATCGCATCCCTACCGGTTGGCCCACTGCAAGACCTACGAACAGACAGCTCGTCCGCCGTCAAGATCCTGACGCGACTACTATCTTCCCCAGCGAGACACCTGCTTACGCTACGTATTGCGATTCGCCTGAGGAGTATTACGATGCTTGCTCTAGTGCTGGTGTTACTGCTATGACCACGACTCTACCAACACCTACTGAGAGTGAGACGGATGAAGAGCCTGCGTGTCGTGCTGCGTCACTGGTTAAGAGGGCTGGGGAAGGTTTGGGATATCAATTTGAGGATGATTGGGATGTCATCCGCATGCCAGGCTGGAGGTACTTTTGAGAAACTACATTTTAGTTTAGACTGGAAGTTTCGATAACGAATATTTGTAATCTCAACATTTAGTTTCAGTCTGAGCTGTTGCCAATCTCACTAAATCCGACCCAAGTATGAGTTTCAAACTACCTGCTTCTTGTTGCCAGATAGTACATTGCAACTGGTGTCTCCTCGAGAGAAACCGCAATGAACTTGACAGAGTTCCCTTCACAAGCAATTGCAATTGTATCGCCTTTAACATCGATATTTCTTGCCGGATAGGTCGGTGGTCGAAATGATGGTGGAAGCCAGATGAGTCGCTCTCGTCCTTGGTAGACCCAGTCATCTAAAACGTACAGACAGTTATGTATACCGTCACCCAGACTCTTAGCGACCATATCTGCATCATCTTGCATGGGAACTGGAAAGCGTCCCCTATTTGACTCTATAAACTTTTCATTTGTGGAGAAACAAAGAGAAAATGCAAACCCACTGAACATAAGGTTGTGTGAACCAATTTTTTGCATTGTTGCTGTGTCCCAAACATCAATAATAGAACGCCTATCACGAAATCGTTGTGATAAAACCACCAGTTTATTATTTGTGGAGAAAGCGAGGTTTTGCACTGTGAACTGTTCGGGTACTTGAAGCACGGAATTTGTCTCCCACGGCGTGCCTTTGGATACTAAAATGGTGTTGTGTCTTTCTGACACAATGCCAAACATCCGACCAGAGGGGTGAAACGTTATCCGTCTGGCGTTATCAAAATAGCGATCTTCAACTTCTGTCGCGTTCGATATGTCAAGGAGCTCAGTACTTTCGGTGAACCCATACTCAACACCAACGTATCTATTGTCGGGCGAAAATACTATTTGACAGAGGTTTTGATGACGGATCTCCTTGACTTTCTCCTGCCTAGGAATGTTCCATAGCTGCAGTAAGTCGGTGTTGTCGTCAAGGACGTCAAAATCGCAGCCAATGACTACGGCAATCACTTCGCCGTCTGGTGACACGTAAAGTGGTTTTATTGCTCTCCGCCGCCTAATTTTCGATATTCTGTTGAAGCACACGCTGGGAAGACTGAAATTGTCGACCGTATCAAACGTAAGGCTTTTGGGGTCATGACAGAGAATTTGGACATTCCCTAAGAGAGACAAGGAAACTAGATGGCCAGTTTGAGGTACAAAACTCATGTACGCCATTTGCTCATATGCAGCAATCTTTTGTGTCAGAGTATTATCCCAAACTTGGAACTCGTCACCGCCATTCAGCTGCAAAAGGACAAATGTTCGATCTGGTGACCATGTAGCTGCTTGAACAATGCCCTCGAATGTGTCCGCAGACCCGTCAATCACGTTCCATTGTTTTGTCTCCATGCCGGAAGAATAGCTGAGCGCTATGTTTCCAGACAAAAGCTTAACGTTATGTAGAAACCAGTCATCTGCGCCACTGTATGTTGAAGTGGATGGACCGCTGAGAATTCTAATCACAGATTGACCAAAAGGTATATCTGCCCGCAGAGACCCGCCATGTATGTCTCGCTTGACAACGCTCTTCAAAAATGTGCCAATTGAGTTTTCAGTAACCGCGTCTGAAACATTGACCATTCCGGTATGACTCTGACAGAATTTGAGGTTCTCATCCGCGGACATGAACAAAAATGAGGAATTGCCGCTCCAGGTCGCTTTATAGGTCCTAACTAGGCTTGGGTTTAGTGAGGACATTTCCCAGAAATCGACGCTATTACGGAACCTCACTGCGACTATTCTGTGGTCAGCCGAGATTGACAGTCCGTAAAGCCTCTCCTCGGGGTCGGAGCCGATCAATCTCTCATACGGCTGGAATTCATGAAGTAACTGCTTCAGTTCTACGTCGTATAACGCAGCCATGTGGTCCAGACAAATAGCAACGAGCAGTCCATCTGGTGAGAAAGCTACATGTCTCACGTAGCCCCGATCTGGAAGTTGTAGAGCAGCCACCTGCCTCTTGTCCTCAACATTCCATATATAGACCATCTTGTCGCCGAATATTGATGCCAAGATGTTACAATTGGTTGGTGAAAATAAGATTTCCTTTACGCAGGATGCAGCATGGAAACTGACTTGTGTTCCTTTCCTGAGGTCCCTCACGTGTATAGTTCCATCGAGGCACCCCGAAGCCAGTTTAGACCCATCCGCCGCGAAGCAAATTTTCACTGGTGTACCTGGATCCTCAAACCTGTACTTTTCTGAGCCGGTATTGTAGTCCCATATTCTTGTGGTGTTGTCGCCCGAGACAGACGCGAGTAAAGCTTCCGTTGGAGAGAACGCTGTATCATAAATGTTATCTGTGTGGCCTTCCAGCGTAGAAACCCCTGCAGGCCAGGTTTGCTGAGTTTCATGTTTCTTCGTGATCCAGGCAGGAATCATCTTTTGGTAATAAGAACGGACTAAACTCTCTTTGGGGCAAAAAAGAAGAGCAGAGCAATACATTTGAAGAGGGGCATGCTCAATGATCCATCGGTTATTTAGCACAAAGCGCTTTGCATCGTATAACAAAGATGATAGATCCGGGTTTCCTGGCGGCTATGACAGATGGTCGTTAGCCATTCATAATGTAACTACAACAATGGCCCGCAAAAGACTCACCTCGATAGAGTTTTCCAACTGGCTGAATATCGGAACTATTGATGAGGCTTCTCCAATGAATGCCATAACTTCCAGCCAATATAGAAGCTTTTCTTTCAGAAACCTGTAGACGATACTCGCAGACGTGTGGTATTCGACATCCTCTGATGCAGTATGAGCGACGAGCTTAGGATCTGCTTTCATCAGATGATCGACCCAGTAGCGACACGAATACTGTAGATACCGAGGAATGTGGCTTGCTATATGACCAGGAGGCACATCCGAGACGAGTGATCCGGGAAGGCTCAAACAACATATATCCTGGCGAAGTTCCAAGTTCATAAGCTCAAAACATCTGCGCAATACTTCGCGGTGCATTGCAAGCTCATCGATGGAAAATGGAAGTCTTTCTGACCGTTTCTGGTCGAGAATGAAGTCGCGGAATGACAGGTGTACAAGTGAGAGAGGAAACGTAGGATCTTCGGGGACGTCGATAATAGAATGGAGCTCGCCAAGATAGTAATCGAGATCCTCTCTTGTTGTCTTCTCTGTTGCCGCTGTAGGAAGCAAGTGGGAAAGTGTTTCCACCGACGCAGGTCGAAATAGGACAACGATGAAGCCGATCAGTTGGCTGATTTCGTTGTAGAATGGTATCTGCTCTTTTTGAGACCAACCTTCCGTTTCTGGGAAGGTCAAGACTTTGTGATATATCTCATCAATCGTATGCTGTGGACCCTCAGTCTCCCATTGGTCTTTAAAAAAGAGGTTCAAGCGCCTCTCTCTAAACCCCTTGTTGACAAAGTGACGAGAATCCAGGAATCGGCAGGCAGTTGCAGCGTAGATAAAAAGACCATCCGCCTTGTCGGCCAGTTTGTTTATGTCGTCGTCACTTACTCCGCCATCTGTGACGCGCCATCTTGTAGCAATCCTGTCTAAAGACTTGGAGAGGTAGAAGACAATATCGCTGTTGTTGCCAGGGGAGGATTCAATCTTGTTCAGTCTGGTTGTTTGGTAGAGCCTGCTAGGTAAATTCTTCATAGCCGTGGAAATATGCCCCTCTCGCCTACTGGTGATAAAGATGCGAAGTTGGATCTGATGAAGATTATCCAGATTTGCTAGCATACCTAGCAGATCTTCCGCATCTTCGTCTATGCACTCATCCAGGGCGTCTATTACAACAACGAGCTGGAGTGGGATGAAAGTCTTGCGATCCAGCAGTTCGAGGGGGTCTATGATGAGCTTCTGTAACTGCTGTTGTGAGGCTTTTGTATGGATTCCTGGATTGTCTTTGATAGCTTTTGCAACGAGTGCTCGAACGTCTGGGAGGACATCTGCCAAGCACCATGCAGTTGAACGGAAGAACTCGGCTATGTTATTCCTGGTTGCATCGCCCTGAGCAAAGAAAAAGCTCGCGCCAAGAAAGGCTTTGCTTGGTTGTTTGGTGGGATCGGTAAAGGGCACCTTTGTATCCAAACAACTCGCAACTGTTAATGCAATACTCGTTTTTCCAGTTCCAGCCATCCCTTCTAATAAGAATATCATTTTCCCATTGGGGTCGTCTGTCCAGTCCTGGATTGTTTGAAGTATGTGGCGCTGAGTGCCTGGCAAGCAAAATGCTTCCGCTTTTGAAGTTCGACGTGAGTCAAAGACAGCGTTTCCAGTAACCTCCAATGATTGCATAAGCTGTCGTCGATCGAAGTCCTGTTTATCCAGATGTGAGTTCGAATTAACTAGGAACAGCGAAATACAAGAACTTACCTGCACCGCCGCTAGCGTTTCATGCTGCAGAGACTCAATCCTTTCGGTTCGTTCTTGGATATCCTTGACCACCTTCCATGCTCTCAACGTTGTGACATTGATTTCAGCAGTTACACCCTTGTCAATATGATTGCTCATCGACTCGATGTCCGACCACAACTGCTTCCAGTCGTCGGCCTTAACCGCATTTCTCAAAACGCGATGGACCTTCTTCCGCAGACCATACTGAAGGATTATGCGCGCTTCGTAGATGTAGATCTTACCATACAAGCTGACAAGTTCGTCTTTGACACCGGAGAGCACCTTCTGTGAAGCATCTGATTGGCTTGGAGGAAGTCAGCCATATGCAATGCACGAGGGGGCAATATCTAGGATTTTATGAAGGATCAACAGATCCCATAAGATTTCTCATACGTGATGGGATTTCACATAGGAAGTCGAATGCAATAGCCCGAATCGCAGTATCTCTCAAACATACCTGAGCGATAGGAGTTGGGATATAAAGTCTGGTTCATGGAAGGCTTGGTATCGGGCCATAAGGAAAGTAATGTTAACAAGACCAGTGGCCGCATCTTCATCCTGTTGGAATATGCTTTCCAAGATCTGAGATACAGTCAATGGGGCACACCGCTGCGATTTTAGGAAATATGCCTTACCGGCAAGACAGTTGTCACGCCTGCCCAAGCCAAAGCTGCAGAAGGTTCAGCAGCGACAGCGCCACTGATTATAGGTTTCAACGTGTTGATCACCTGGACCGCCTTGAGAATACTTTCCCGAACGACAATCGGCCGGTTGCGGATGTTGAAGGCAAGATGTGCCTCCGAAACATTATTGAGCTTCTCTTCCGCAACCTTTTGAATGCGCTTTGTCCGACCGATATCTTCAATCGTGGTAGGTAGTTCGTTTGCATCGGCATTGTCCACTGTTGTAGTATATGGTCAGGCATCTGCAATAGGTGTTGCTAAAGGGCATATACTACCGTCCACGTCTTCGCCTTCGCTATCTAGAAACCTTTCTAGCTTTTGAAGGAGTTCGGAATGCTCTGGATCTGCCTTGACAGTCTCATAAGCCTCTGAGTAAATTTTGGTCCAAGTAGATACATCAATACTCTCGATCGTAGAAGTTTTTGGAGCATCTTTGTTCGTATTGGACTGAGGAAGAGAGTTTGATGCCTCTCCTGGGCTTGTTACTCCTTCAGCTCGATCATCTTGTCGGGGTACTCGTGTATCGGTCTGCTGGGAGTCGGCCTTGGTTCGATCAGAGGGTACTTGGTCTTCGGCTGACTATTTGGGGTGAAGAGTTTTAGCGATCAAACTGTCCATTAATCGCATGAAGCCCATACCAATAATACAGACTGATCAGATTTGGTCCGGAAGTTCTCAAGGCCATCTTGGACACGCCCCTTTAGCCGCCTGAGCCTGTCCTTCATTGCTCTAGATGGGAATGTCGCGGCCCTTTCCAGTACAAGAACTTTAATTACTTCTTATATGGAACAAACATGAGCGATGTCCCCGGGAGCTAGGTAGGAGTCTAGATAATGAGAGACGTTGGGAGAAATACCCCGCTCGATGCGACCTAATCCAGCTGAAATCAAAAACACTCCAATCAGGCTCTGCAAATGCCCAGGATGTCGCAACTTCCTAAGGCATCCATGCAGGTACCTCATTTGGTAAATAAATCAGCGATTGCAATACTGTCGGTATTGAAGGTCAGAATAATGGCATAAATTGAATTTCCTTCGTTCTCTCTCTTTTAAATA
>JABSTL010000560.1:0-43288 GCA_013759095.1 Fusarium sp. NRRL 29148
CAATGCCTAAGTCGTACCTAGCCATACTAGAACCAGAGCTCATTGGTAAAAGCACGAGAGTCAGCTCTGAGAACAACAGCCATCTTGCCGATGTGTTGGTTCCACGGTTTCAAAACTCCCTCAACATGCAAGGATGAGGTCGTTCTACTCCGCATCTGGCCAATCCCTACTGCCATTCTACCGCTGCTGGAGCTAGAACCAAGAAAGCCACGGCATTTCCTGTTCTAGCTCTCTCAACATGAATGGCTCAAACATACAAGAAGGACAACAATGCTTTGAGAGTAGGTTGTGATGGCCTATTCGATTGACTGCTAAACGGGACTGCCTAGCATGCGTAATGTCCAAGTTGCTGATTCCATATTCACGCGCCGACCAGCATCATGGGAAACACACCTGAAGTGTGAGCTGAAATTCGCAAGCTAGGATACTGTGACCAACATGCAGAACACTCGTCGCACTAGACAAGGGAGTCAAGAGATGCCTCAACTGGCTATCTCGCAACACTGGCTTTTCTTTAAAGACACATGGTCCCGCTCTGTCCCCTCTTCCCCAAATGACTCTCAGATACCTCATCTACTACCCAGCCATTGCTTAGCTATTGTCACCATACAGAAAACGAACGCAATAAGCCTTACTCGCCAACCATGGCTACCGTACAGGAGGCGGAGCAAATTGTGCGACGGTTGACTAGGAAGTATGGGTTTCTGAACGAACAAATGATGGACGATATCGAACGATTTAATGCCGAATATCGCCGGGAGATTGATGAAAACTGGCTGGCGATGGAAAGCGCGGTATCGCACTCCGTCAAGATGTAAGTGTCTACTAATCTAGGCCAAGTTACTCGCTGCATTTACTGAAACCACCCGGTAGATTGGCAAAGCAGATCTATGGCAGTGGCGCTCGGTTTGTCTTTGAACTTCTTCAGAATGCCGAGGATAACATCTTCAACAAGGCTCGCGACGCAGAAGCGCTGCCTTTCGTCTCTTTTAAGATATATCCAAATAAGATCATCGTCGAGTGCAACGAAGATGGCTTTACAGAGCCAGACTTACAAGCTATTTGCGCTGTTGGACAAAGCACCAAGTCAGGTTCCCACGGATATATCGGCGCCAAAGGCATTGGTTTCAAATCCGTATTTATCGCAGCATCGAGGGTTCATATTCAGTCTGGAAATTTCTCATTCGAGTTTCGGCATAACAAGACGGACCCAGGTATAGGCATGGTTAGACCTATCTGGGTAAATCCAGTTGAGGCTATCCCAAGCCCTCTGACCCGCACGACCTTATACATCCATGACCAAGGAGACCCAGACGAACTCCAACATCTGAGGAGGATTATCTCTATGCAATTTGACGATCTACAGGAAACTTGTTTGCTGTTCCTGCGCAAGCTCGAGCAAATCAGCTTGGAGTTCTACGATGAGAACGGTGAGCTGGAACGATCAAAGTACTTCCGCAAGCATAAGATCGACGAGTATCGCGTGTCCCTGGAGACTACATCTGGTGCTCGTGGAGATGAGACTACTCGAAGCCAAATTTATCACATCACAAGACAAATGGCGACCAACTTGGCCCGGAGCGACAATCGCGAGCTTCCTGACACCGAAGAGGCTAAGAATGATTCCTCCAAGGCTGAAGTCGTCCTGGCTTTCCCAATTACCGACAAGTCTGAACCACTTGTCACTCAGAAGAACCAAGACCTGTTCGCATTTTTACCTCTAAGAAGATCCGATTACAAGGTTGGCTTCATCCATCATCACACCAAAACCACTGCTGACTTTCGCTCTAGTTTTTAATTCATTCCGATTTTGATACAAACGCTAATCGACAGGATATTGTCACCACATCACGGAGGAATCTAGACCTTCGTGGTTCGATTGCGTCTGCATTCTTTCAGGCAGTTCTGCAGTTTTGCGAGCATCCTACACTTTGCTACAGCTGGCCTATGTTCCTCCCGTCCTCCTCAGATACCAGTTCCGATGCATTCTGGTCAGGCCTTAATCAGGAGATACGAAGCTTGATGAAGAAAACCCCAGTTCTGAAATCCCGCAATCGAGTCGATTTGCGCCAGTTAGGCGACGTTGTTATTCTTGCCAGCGCTGCCCAGGATGCGGAAGGGCGTCCTTTGTTTGACGACCTGACTAAAGATCTTTATCTTTCGTCTAAGTACCCCCAAGAAACAGTAGACATTCTCAAAGGCTACGGGCTAGAGATACTGAACATGCAAACATTCCTCAACTTACTGGAAACCGATCTCCGCAGTCCCAACTCCACGTACCAGGGAGAAAACACGAGCGATGAATGGCACTCGGCTGTAGCACGACTGCTTTCCAATCACAAGAATTCGCTGTCTATACTACAGAGATTGAAGTCGTTGCCTTTGCTCCCTCTGAGATCCGGAGCGTGGACATCGACTACATCTGGGCCAGTGTATTTTCCAAAGACGGGAGACATCAACATTCCCAACTCCTTAGACCTCAACGTTATCACTGCTCATGCATCCAGTATTTCGGATAGAAGCACCTTATTCCAACACCTAGGAGTCTGTCAGGCCAAATATGAAGACGTGAGAGCATCGATCCTCAGATCGTTCGCCTCGAAGAAGGGCTTATCGTTTGAAGAGATAAATGAGTATTTGAGCTTTCTTTATCTCACACACCAGATCGGGAAGCACGGGCCAGAAGAATACAAGAAAGCAGAGATCGTCACTGTTGCTTGGAAGCGAGTAAGCCCGCAAGAGATGGATGTATATCTCCCTGGAACATACCATGCGTACAGTCCTGCAAGCCTTTTGTCCGTCGGAGACGCCTCAACGGGTTTATCCGTGGATTTCATACACTCGAGACATATAGAGAGCACCCCAGACAAGCCGAGCTTATTCCACCCAAGCTGGGAGACGTGGCTCCGCGATTTTATCGGTATGCGTGAGCGTTTGAGACTCATGTCACGAGATAAACGCAGTTTATCGGACGTATTTCTGTATATCTTTGAGCACCGGCCAGAGAAATTCTTGGGGTTATTTGAGCATCTCTGGTTACACGAAAAATCAAGTTTGGTGACAAATCGGGCTCTCCGATCAAAGATTGAGGATCTACCTGCTCAGAAACTCTGCGGCGTTGACTATTCACTTAAGCTGAAGGAAGCTTGGCTTCCTATAAAACTTTTGAGACACCTTGTCGACCGCTATATGGAACATCCTAAGCAATTTCCCTTTCTCAAACTCGAGGAATCGGACACAACCGAACTGGTTGTGTCAAAATGGTATTTCCTGAGTGAGTACTTCTCAGTCAGTAAAGACGATAGCATGGATTTTCTACTCCAAATACTGCATTATATTCAGAAATCGTGCCCCGAACGGCCTTCCGAAAGCCAAACACGAAAGGTGTTTGACTTGTACATCGCCATATACGCCAGACTTACAGTTACTAGTGATGGGCCTGACGCGAGGCTCAAAATTACGTAAGTATCATTTTTGTTCGCAAATTAAACTTATAACTAATCTATTATTAGGCAATTCTTTGACAAAGGAGGAATCCTCGACCCTAATCAGAATGATCCTATGTGGACGTCATCTTCGCTCTGTTTATGGACCGCACCGCCAGATATGGTCATGTTTCACTCTCTTAGGGCTTCCTATAGGGAAAGGATGGATAACGAGAAATTTGTGAACATCGAGAACCTATTCAAGCGAACACTTCAGATTCCAGATGCGTCGTTGGGTAACCTGGTGATCGAGCTGACCAAACTCCGAGAGGAAGGTTGCGAAGAAATACCTCGCATGCGGACAATCTATGATTACTTGCATAAGGCAAAAATATCTTTGCCACATTTGAAGTACGTGAGCAACTAGTTTCAGGAGGAAGGATCGTTTCCTACACGAGGCTAACATGGCAACAGAGCTGCATTTGAGGCATCGCCCCTCATCTATTGTGAGACGCGACATGGCGAGTCTGGCTGGTATAAGACCTCAGATTGTCTGTGGTCTAGTGAAACAGTTATCCGTGGTAAAGCCATCCTGGACGAATGTTGGGAGGCTTATGAGAACTTCTTTGTTGGCAAACTAGGTGTGAAGCTGCTCACCTTGCAGATGGTCTATGATGAACTGCGACAATCATCAGGGACCAATACGGAAGAGACCAAAGTGGCTATTCTGTCACTCAATGGTCTTCTACAAACAGAAACGACACGATTGGACCCGGAGCCGATCAGACAGGCCAAAGTCTTTCCGGTCAGATACCCAACTGGCACTGTCGTTTTGAGCTCTGTGAGCGTTGACTTTGCCATTGGAGATCGGGACAAATTGAAGACGATGTTTCGTGACAAGATTGCTCTTTTGGACTTTGAGATGGATGAAGTCCGTCGCCTCAGACCGTTGATCGAATGGCTGGGATTCCAAGATCGATACTTGTCTAACTCTGTTGAAGAAAGTACTTTCATTTGCAGTGATTCGGAGCGCCCGATATCTACACCTAACCGAGACCTCAAACGCAAGGCTTACCATATTGCTCGGTACGTACTGAAAGGGGTGCATTTCTATTATTTCTTGGTCTCGAGATACTAATAACGGCTTATCCTGTAGTGTCGCTTCTACCTTCAATAGCCCTCGATTTGAGGACAACCCGCTCGGTCTCTACGAGCAGCTTCGCACGATGCGAGTCGTGGAGGTCGAAAGAATATCGTCTGTGTTGAAAATCTTCCAAAACAAACAATCATTTGAGATTCCAGTAGCAACCGCCAACGAGCATATCGAAGATTCGACAGGAAACCTCACGATTTATGTCCCAAAAGAGCGCAGAGCGCAAGAGCTCTGCTTCGGTTCAGTCCTCCCTAGGAAATTCGCGGCATGGTTGATGCGCTCGTCAAAAAACCTCACTGATGGACCAGTCGAAACGGACATAGTTAAGGTCTTGACTGCAGTCTTTGCAAGTGAAAGATTCGTCCTTGATGATGTTCTCGACGACCAGGGAATCTTAACAGTGTCGTTCGACAACCAGGATGAGGAAGACAACAGTGACGAGGTAGAAGAGCACCAAGCAGAAGATCAAGAGGAAGAAGGCCAAGAACAACGACAATCAGATAGCCGCCTCGAAACCGATGATACCTCTCCAGAACAGCTTACACCCGATCGTTCTCCTATAAATGCTGGTACGCCGCCATATACTGGATCCTCTGGAATTCCGCCAGAGGGAAGCCTTCCTGGAACAGTTGTCGAAACCATCTCCCAGCGAAGTCAGATGTCATATCAGTCTTATTCAGGAAGCGTACATCGCTCTTCTCAATCAGATTTGTTTCCTAGCTCACCACAGCCATTACACCACACAACCGACCAAGCTGCTTCAAACCCGCTTTCGGTTATGACCTTACTGCCTGAGCAGCAATCTTCCGAAGACGTTAGATATCGCTCAATTCTAGACAGGGTTGTTGAAAAAGCCCGGAATGCGGCATTCCCATCCAGAGGGTCATTTGACATGACCGATATGCGGAATGCTCTATCTGGAGGCGATGCGGGCGCTTACCAGAGTTTTGATGGGCTGGATGTCATGGGCCAATTTCGGTCAGCTAATCAGCTGGAGCGCGACAAGAAGGTTGGGGCTGCAGGCGAGTTATATGTGAGCAACCTTAACTGTACATTATAGGTTTTTGAGGCTAACTGATGTATTTGTAGGTATTCGAGCTTCTCTCTTGTCTCAACTTGCCAAATTGGAACCGTACAAATTGGCAAAGTACGATCAGATCGTACGTGACTATCCACCCAGACTACACGAATCTACAGGCTTGGAGAGGGAGGGAAACCGCCGATCTGGTCTACGTCGATGCTGAAGGGCACTTGACAAACACGCTGATCGGTTGTGGCTATCTTGGTCACGATGAGTGGCATGAGGCGCGGCCTAAATATTACATAGAAGTCAAGACAACGACGGGGCCGTGTAGTACCGCATTCTACATGAGCGGCAAGCAATACCAGCTGGTGAGTGTCTGGTGGACAATTGTTATGATAATCGGCTGACTTGATACAGATGCAACAAATTCACCACACCGAAGACCGTTCAGAGATATATATGATATTCCGTGTGTTCCAGCTCGATAGCGATGGGATTGGCCTGTGTGTTTATACCGACCCAGAGAAACTCAGGCAAGATGGGCGTCTACTCTTCAAAGGCCAGGCGTGGTCTATTACCCCAGGACCCAGCACGGGGTAGGTCAAACGCGATTCGGTTAGTCAACGTAAGTTATATAGATCTGTATCGAATAACATTGCCAAGTCAAGCAATATCCCTGCGCCTTTCCATTATTCCAACATATGCGTCTCTCTCTCTGTAGACCGGAGTTATATAAAAATTTCCTGATATACTGAATTTATCTCGCTATTTGTAATGTAGAAACAAGTTTGTAAGCTTTCTTAAGTCCTTGTAAGATAAGGATGATGCAAGTATTCTGGCTCTAGCCCATGGCGTACAAGCCGGCGATTTCGACGAAGAACTAATTCTCAAACTATTGGTAAGTAATAGGGCCTTCAGGTAGGACAAGGGTCTTGATAAGCTATGGGACTTGAGTTGTTGTTGTGGTTAGCTGCGGAGGTGTTGGTTCTCACTACATAGCAGCCTTTGTGCATTCTTGAGCCCTGGTCCAAGTTGCAACATAGTACAGCATGAATACAGCCAAAGAAATGGTACCTAACGTTAGTATGAAAACAGTTTAACGCCATCTGATGAATCGTCCCTTAGACCAGCCGTAGATCCGTTAATCGAGATCATGGCGTAACAGGCTTACCCATGACGACGAGATACCAAGACATCGGGACGAACGGCACAGGAGCATACGTGTTGGCATAATAAATTCCACAATAAAAACCCGTCGCAAACAGGAACAAGTTGAGAAAACACAAAAATAGAAAAAGAAACGCAGCTATTTCCTTGTTATTTCTCCGATTCAGTGGAGCTTCTCCCTCGTTCCTGAACCTGTCCCATTCGCGTGCGTCTTGAAACCCCGGATTTTTACGTCACCTACGTCATATCGTGCTACACGTTGGACAAGGGTGTAGCTCTCACCGGGAATAAACAAAAGCAGCTCCCGTCTGTCAATCCCCTTCTATACGGCTATACCATTTCTTTCGTACATTTGTTTCTTTCAGTAGGCTTCAGAATGGTGGGAAAGCGTCAGTGGAACAATGAAGGCGCTCGCCATCGCGGCCGTCACGTCGGCGATGAATCAAACCACGATGACCACCCTCGCGATCTCGAAACAGGTCGATACTCATACTACGACCCCACTAAGAAATCCCGTCCCAAACCACGAATAATGCAATTCCAAGACGCAGCGCGCACAGCTCTCGAGGACGCACGTCGCGGCGAGATTAAACGCGCACTACTCCACGGTATCGATCGTCAAGGACTGGAAAAGTACAGAAAATCAGAACAGGAGCTCAAAGCGATGAAGAATAAAAAGCTCCGTGCTTTTTACGAGCAGCAGAACGAGCGGCTTAATGATTGGCTCGAGGTAGACGCCGTGGTGATGGCGATTGCGGATGATGTGCTTGAGAGCATGAATCCGGATCCGGATCATGATGGGGATCAGGAGAGATGTGGAGGGATTCAGCGTGTGGAGGGTAGGATTGGAGAGTTGTTACCCGAGGAGGAGAAGGAGAAGAGGAGAAAAGCAGCGAGGAAGGCTAATTTGGCTATCAATATTAACGTGATAGCTAATATTCTGCTTTTGGCGGGAAAAGCTTTTGCTGTCTTCACGACGGGATCGTTATCGCTCGTTGCGTCGCTTGTAGACTCAGCGCTGGATCTACTATGTACGCTCATTGTGTGGTCGACGAGCAGACTTGTGCTGTGGCGCTTGCAAGCGATGCAGCGACGCTTTCCAGTAGGAAAAAGACGTCTGGAACCGTTGGGTATTCTTGTGTTTTCGATCATCATGGTCATTTCGTTTCTGCAGATTCTGCAAGAGTCGTTCTCGAGATTGCTGAAACATTCTGAGGCGGAGATCCTGAGCTGGGCAGCTATTGTATCTCTGCTCGCGACGATTATCCTCAAGGGAGCTATTGGGCTGGGGTGTCGACCTATCAAGTCAAGTCAGGTACAAGCGCTTGTGCAGGATTGCAAAACGGATGTAATCTTCAACACGCTCTCACTTCTCTTCCCACTGATTGGTTACCGCGCAAACGTATGGTGGCTTGACCCCGTTGGCGCAGGGCTCCTCTCACTTTTCATCATCTACGACTGGGGCCATACATGTTTCGAGAACGTGGCCCGTCTCTCAGGCGAAGCAGCAGACGACCACACGCTCAAGAAGCTAATCTACCTGGCCTATCGCTTCGCGCCGGTGGTAGCGGGCTTCAAGAACGTAACGGCGTATCACGCTGGAGATGGAGTATGGGTTGAGTTTGACGTGTTGTTGGATGAGAAGACGCCGTTGAATAGATCGCATGATATCGCCGAGACGCTGCAGTATTGTGCGGAGGGGCTTGGGGTTGTGGATAGGGCGTTTGTGACGACGGATTATGCGGCGAGCGGACC
The DNA here is from genome assembly GCA_013759095.1 of Fusarium sp. NRRL 29148. NCBI lineage: Eukaryota > Fungi > Ascomycota > Sordariomycetes > Hypocreales > Nectriaceae > Fusarium > Fusarium sp. NRRL 29148. The sequence goes on from JABSTL010000560.1 coordinate 8,525, forward strand.
TTTGGGGCATGCTTTGGATTCAGAGTGGAATCACTAAGAGATGGAAGAAAGAAGATGGGGGAGAGGGGGGATTTGTGTATGATATAGGTGTAAGATGTGGTATTGGAGCTTGGCTTACGGCATAGATCGCGAATGGGCTTGGTTGTGGACTTGGCGAGGTGAGATGGCTCGAGATGCCCTCACATGTATGGTGCGATAGGATGAGGAGCATAGGCATAAGCGATCTGAAACGATAAATTGATGGGTACATAGAAGCAATAGACATACTCGTGATCAAACCCTTTCAGACTCGGTATAAGATGATGAGAATGTCCAGGTCCCTCACTGACATTTGATGCCAAGTCTGCCATGGCGCCAAGTCGCGTGAGCATTCTTCTGTCTTTGACTTCGTGAGCCCCTCATTGTGGCTTATTATTGGCGTCTCCATGAATCATCATGAGTATCGTATTAAGGTCTGGGGTTGTCATGATGAGCTAGTGGACCCTGACTTATACCATGGACCTTGATGTCCTCATGATGCAATGTCCATCAGGGTAGTTCTCAACACCACAATTACTGAAGCTATACACGATATGGCATCCAAAATAACCACAAGGGTTCTCAATTCTCATGAGATACTCCATGAGGACTCGTGGTCGAGGGTTTAAGTTATCACCATATAAACCAGCATCTTCCCCATACCCCCGACTACGTTATACTCACACTCCAATCATCATCACAATGTCTTCAATCCAAGTAGAAGAAGAAGTCTACGACGTCCTCGTCATAGGCGCCGGCCCCTGCGGTCTCGCCATCTCGGCCCGTCTGCACGAACACACCCCGGCCGCCCTCTTCACCGACGAAGAACACCGTCGCTTCCACTGGATCTCCAAGTACGGCAACAAAATGCCCCTCAAGCATGTCCGCAGCGGTAAAATCTCACCCCCCAAGCACGCTGCAAAACCACAATACAAAATGCTTGTGCTCGATGCAGATAGCGATACCTGGATGGGCCGCTGGAACAGGTTGTTCAAGATGTATGATATCTCGCATCTGAGAAGTCCGATGCTCTGGCACGTTGATCCGCTTGATCGGGATGCGCTGCTGGCGCATGCGTATGCTAATGATAGAGCGGATGAACTTGTTGAGATTAGGAATTGTGTGGGCAAGGAGGTTAGTAAACATGGGAGGAAGAAGAGTGGTCAGCGAGCTTGTGGTCGAAGGTAGCCTCCCTTATACTCCCTTATTGAACATCTTACTGACGTCAGTAGACAAGAAGCTCGTGTTGACATCAACGTCAGAGAGCGCAATGACTACTACAACCCCTCAACATCTCTCTTCTGCGACCACTGCGAAAAAGTAGCTGCCCGGTATAACCTCAGCTCAAACATGATCCGCAAAGAATCCCTCCAGCATCTAGACTACGATGAAGTAAAGGGTATTTCCATCGACGGCGAGAAACTCTTCACCGTGACAACCAACAAAACTCGTCGATATGCTCGCACAGTTGTGTTAGCAGTCGGTCCAGCAAACGTCGCCAAAATCCCCCACATCCCCTCCATGCCAGACGCAAACCTCCCTCAGACATGCCACAGCATGCACATCACCGAGTTCCCAGACCCCATCGTCAAAGCTCGAATCGCTGCTAAGAAAACGACGAATATTCTTATTGTTGGGGGCGGTTTGACTTCTGCGCAATTAACGGATCTTGCTATTCGAAAGGGCGTCACCAAGGTGTGGCATGTCATGCGTGGACCGCTGCGCATCAAGCATTTTGACGTTGGGCTTGAGTGGATGGGGAAGTTTAAGAATGCGAAGCAAGCGCAGTTTTACTACGCTGATTCAGACGATGAGAGGATTGAGATGATCAAGGAGGCCAGAGGTGGAGGAAGCATCACGCCTGTGTTCCACAAACGACTTAAGAAACATCTCCTCACGAAGAAACTCGAACTCTTCACTGAAACCAGTCTCACCGATGCGCAATTCGACGCTGAGAAGGGTACATGGAGTGTTCAGACCAATCCACCTACCGAGATGCCAGCCATGGACTACATGTACTTCGCAACGGGCATCCAAACAGACTTCTCCTCACTTCCCTACCTCCAAACAATTATCTCAAAGTACCCCATCGAAGGACGCGGTGGGTTTCCCTGCATAAACAACGACTTAATGTGGAACGATGATGTTCCGCTGTTCATGATGGGAAGACTGGCTGCACTGCGTCTTGGTCCTGCGGCGCCGAATCTAGGCGGTGCGCAGATCGGTGCGGAGAGGATCGCGTGGGCTATTGAGGATAGGGTTGCGAGGGCTGGGGAGGATGAGGGGGAGGATTACAGGAAGGGGTATTTATCTGGGCATGGGAATATGTATAGTTCTTTAGCTTGTGAGTAGATGACATGCAGCCTGTTATTGGTTCAAGTGTATTAGGAGTACCCCTGCATCATCCCCGCAGTTAGTTACCGTGATGAACTACGCCTCAATCCTAAACACCAACCCTCATCTTATCCTCTGCATATTTATCATCGCATCCCCCTTCATCTCACCCTCCCTCATCCAAATACCCCAATTCAATCATAAATGGCTCGCACAGGAATACAAAAAGTAAGAACAGGCTGTAAAACATGCAAGTACGCAACTCCTCCACCAAACCCATTCCATAACTTACCTCTCATCTTAGAGCCCGCAAAGTGAAATGCGATGAGACCTGGCCACGCTGCAAACGCTGCCTAACAACAGGTCGCACATGCACAGGCTACATCGCTCCACCCCCAGGCTCATTCTCATGGACTTCTCTTCTGCGCATCAAACCTCAGACTTTACCTATAACCAACACAAAGGAAGTCCGCAGCTTATCATTCTTTCATCACGTGGTCGCCCCCGTGCTCTCCGGTCCATTCGATGGATCGTTCTGGACATATTTTGTCGTTCAAATGGCGCAGTCTGAACCAGCAGCGCGTCACGCAGTGTTGGCGATAAGTTCGCTATTCGAAAGCTTTGAACCCGCGAAGGAGAGTGTGGCTGATGAGTTTGCGATCATGCACTATAACAAAGCTATAAGTATCCTCACGCGCGATACGAAACCGTGCGTTGATACAGTCTTGTTGGTTTGTATGATGTTCATATGCATTGAGTTCCTACGCGGGAATCGTGAAGCCGCGATTACACACGCTAGCCACGGCGTACACCTCCTCAACTCCGAAGGCCACAAATCCCGCCTCGCAAACACCTTTGCGCAAATGAGTGTATTCCCCCTCTTCTTCATCGAAGTAGGAACCGACTTCCCCCTCCTCCAAGGCGACGAGGCCGCAGACTTGAAGAACCCAGTATTCTACACCATAAGCGAAGCACAACACGCTTTAGAGCATTTAAGTATAAGAATCATAAAGCTTGTGCGCGATGGGAATGCGTTTCGACTGCATGTCGTCGATGAAGAGCCGCAGGACTGGGTTCTTGATGAGCAGGCGGAGGCGAAGCAGGATCTTGAGGCGTGGGGGGCTGCGTTTGAGAGATTTCGGGCTTTTGGGGAGGAGAGGGAGGATTTAACGGTTTTGGCGCTTATTACGAGATATAGACTTATGAGGATATGGATTGTGAATTGTTTTGAGAGGGGGGAGATGGAGTATGATTTGATGAAGGAGGATTTCGTCACGATTGTGGAGTGTGCTCGGAGGGCAGCCGAGTACCATGAGGCTCAGCGTACGACACCTGGGAAGTTCATGTTCAACGTTGGGTTCAATCCGATGCTTCATTTCACAGTATGGAAATGTCGATACCTGTCTCTTCGGGTTGAAGCACTATCACTTATGCGCCGGCTGTCGAGTCAACAAGAGGCCTTATGGAATGCAGCGCTGTTGTACAACGTGTCACAACGGATCATCGAAGTTGAGCACGGCATCGATCTAGCGGGAGATTATGACCTTTACGATGAGAGATTACCTCCTGATGAGAACAGAGTAAAGGGATTCTTCTTCAGAGAAAGTCCAGAGGCAGAGTCGGTCATGTGGGATAAGAATGCCGAGACGGTGTATTTCCTCATGGCACATCCCGAGGGTGGTGTGATATATAGGAAGGACTACGTCAGAAACAAGCACTTGGTCGCGGATAGCGGGCAGACTTTTTGGATGTAAGCGAATCTCCGTTGAAGTTGGTAGGGCTATTATTATAGATCCCTGATTTTAGATAGAATAATGCATTGCTGCCAACAGTGGCCCTTCATTCTAACATCTTGCATAGATCTCTAAGCGCGCTTGATCATTGCCTCACGATCGGGGCCGGTGCCGATGTACTTGATCTAGAAAGATGTACGTTAGTAAATTATCTTGACCCATGTAAGAGTGCCATACCTTGACTCCGACATATTCCTCAATGAACTACACAATTGTCAGTACAGGTCATTCTTAAAAATAGTGTTCACTGTACCTCAACGTATGCACGCGCTTCTTTAGGTAGTTCCTCGAAGGACTTGGCATTTGTCGTAGGTGTTTGCCATCCCGGGAATTCCTTGTACACAACCTCGCATTGATCCAAGATATCCAGATCAGCTGGGTATGACTCGATTTCCTGCAATAACATCAGTGTCTTGCCATGAGGAGGAAAAGGTAGAATGCTTACCTTGCCATCGATCTTGTAGGCTGTTGCGACGCGGATTGTCTCAAAGGTGTCGAGAACATCAAGCTAAAAGACGTGGGTTAGTATCGTGACGAACGGCTGATAGATAGCAAGTGCTTGCCTTTGTCAGGTTCAGAGCAGTGTAGTTGTTGATGTCATTTGAGTACTTCAGAACCACCAAATCGAGCCTGGGTGATGTTAGCGAGTCTCTGAATGAGCGCAGTCCTACTTACCATCCGCATCGGCGTCTGCGGCCAGTGGATGTTCCCTGGGCAGGTTAGACTAAGCGATCCAATAAAGCATTAATAGTTTCTCACCCATTCCCTTCCAATTTCTTGGAGCTTTGTTCCGACACTGCACTGAATCAGCCTCATATTCGCATTAATAGACAAACGAGTACTCACTCTCCCAAGTCTTCAGTCTTGAAAGCTCCCGAGCCCACTCTTGTCGTGTAAGCCTTGACGACTCCGATGATGTCGGTGATCTTGGTGGGGTCCAAGGTAAGTCCGCCGATAATACCGGCAAGCGAAGTGTTGGACGATGTCACGTACTGCTTCGTCAGCTATGGTTGGCATAGGAGTTTGGGTTACAAAAACTCACAGGATATGAACCATAGTCAAGATCTAGCATGAGGGCCTGAATAAGTGGAGTCAGCACTGCATTACCAGATTGACGCCAAAGTTCTTACATTCGCTCCCTCGATCAGAATGGGAGTGTTGCTCTTCTGCGCTGTCTTCATAAAGGATACTCCGTCAACAGAATATTTGCGAAGCTTCTCTCGGTACTCTTCGAACTGGGCAAGCTCCTCTTCGACGTCGTACTTGAAGAGATCTCCGTAGCGCTTTCGGTAGCCGTCGGCCAATCGTCGAAGTTTCTGCTCGAACAGCTTAGGGTTGAAGACATCAGCCAGTCTAATGCCACTACGCTATTGGGGTTTAGCAAGTATTCCACAATATAGTTTTAGGTGTTGTCGTACCGCAGCTTTGCAGCTATAAGAGGGTCCGATACCTAAAAAGGTCAATATAAAGTCACCTATGAGTCATTTGCTCAGACAAACCGCGTCCAGTTGTTCCAATCTTGCCCTCTAGGTATTGTTAGCCATGTTCAGTTACATGTGCCGCAGGACCGTAACCAACCTCCGAGCTCCTGTTCTTCAAGTCCATCAGCGGCGATGTGAAGCTGTAGATCGATGTGCACTCGGTCAGACACGCGAATTCTATCGTGAACTGCCTCAAGTCCCTTGTCCGATAGATCTTGTAGCTCCTTGAAGAATTGTGGCACGTTGAAGACTACACCGGAGCCGATGAAGTTCATGCTATTTTATGTCAATCGAATCGATCGTTGGCTGCGTTGCAGGTAATGAGTTAATCGTACCATTTCGGATTGATGAGTCCGGAAGGAAGCAAGTGGAAGCTATTTGTCGATCAGTCGTCGAAGACCTCATAGCTCGAGCGTTTGTGTGTTACCTGTACGAAACTCCATTGGCACTGCTGGAGTTAATTATCCATTGATTCAAGACGTTTTATCGCCCAAAGACATTTCCAACTCACACAATAGAGTGCCCTGCGTTGTGGCCTCCCTAATCTCTCATCAATAAATGTTCGCATTGGTCGATTGTGCTATGACTCACAGCAGCGCGAGCGCAGAGTTTGGCCTCGGGGGCAAGGATGTCGGTGAGTTTTCCTTTCTATAACATCAAAAATGTCAGTCTATTTCCTCCCAATTGCCCCCTACTTGTCTTGGAAAGACGTACACCTTCATCTCCTGTTGAGCACGAAGTATTAGCGCATCATGGAACGTCAATGCCATTGTCTGCGGAATGTTGAACCAACGGAGACCGCATAACAACTGAAAGCTATAACATCGCGTACATACCCCATTGGGAGCCAAGAATGATCGTGATGGCCATGTTAAAGATCGGAACAGCGGTTCTCGGTGTTTGCGTTGTTATCGCTGTTGGAGAAAATCACGGAGATGGCATGCAGGAAGAAGAACTACCCCACCAAAACATGCCCCGCCGGATAATGGATATGCCGAAGTTCCGATCTCGGAATGGTAGGTCAGTACCTTTACATTTTAAGTGTGGTATTTCATTCTCCCCAGGCGAGGTACTTTTAATACTGAACAGCAGGTATTTCAAGTACCTGTTACTTTGTCCTGGCTGAGTTCCGTATGGTAGCAATATTATTCTCGTACTAGATGCTATTATGACTATTTCGATCCCTCAAATTAGATTTAGCCTTACACTGATACCACTCTGCAAAACAGCCCCTGGAAGCTAGCCAAATACAGTCTAGTTGGCATCTTGTTAAGGCTGAGCAATGGATCCTCGTTTCCGATCTAATTACGCGATTGGCCAGCTCGCATTTGACTGCGCACTCTTTGGCGAGCATGCCATCCAACTCGCATTTCAGCATGTCGGACTCAATGAGGCATTGCAAACAAACCTCAATTATAGAAACAGAAAGTATTGCTTATAAGGCCCCCAAATTCCATCTCATCATGGAGCTGTATCATTCTCAGTATCAACATTCAATATGCATTCTAACTTTGGGGCTCTTATTCTTTATCTCCTTTCGGGATCTGCTTTAGCATCCGCTATCCCTGCACAGACACAATCCCACGATGTTACCCTTGCAGCTCGTGTAGCGACAGAGACAGCTGCGCCAGAGGGATGGTTTACCACTACCAAAAACATCGCTACTATTGGCGGTGTAACCGATAAATACGTCACTATTCCCGCCAAAACAATCTCAATTGTTGTTCCAACATGTGTTCAAACTCTCGAGCCCGATGAGAATGGATATCTTCCCCCAGGAACATGCAACGCCCACTGGAACTACTATCCCAGCTTTCCAGCAGCTGTAGTATTTGCTCTACTTTTCGCGGCATTGACTGGTGTGCATATTTGGCAAGCTGCTCGGTATAAAAAGGTCCGTACGTTTCACTTCTGTTATGTGCTTGGTTTGGATGAAATATGCTGACTGGTGCAGACATGGTGTTGGGTTATTATCATGGCGGGGATCTGGGAGACAATGGCGTTCACCTTCCGAGCGATAAGCACGAAACATCAACAGAGCACGGGTGTACTTTTGACGTTTAATATTTTTATTCTTCTCGCGCCAATTTGTATGTCAAGCTTATTCCCTTGACATCGCCTTGCTAACAATAGCAGGGGTTAATGCGTATGCATACATGACTCTTGGTCGAATGGTCTACTACTTCATACCCTCTCAGTCCCTACTCCGCATGCCGGCTGCTACTCTAGCCGCTATCTTCGTCGGTCTCGATATTCTGTCATTTATCGTTCAGCTTATTGGTGGTAGTATGTCTGGACCTGGATCGCCGCCTGACGAGCAGATGAAAGCCGTGCATATCTACATGGGCGGTATTGGTCTCCAGGAATTCTTCATTGTCATCTTTGTCGTCCTCTGCTTCCTCTTCCAGAAGAAGATGCACACGATTGAGCGCCAATACCAGGGTCTCAAGGCCTTCTTCACATCCGACTGGGGCATGCTACTCTGCACGCTATACTTCTCACTCGCCATGATCTCTGTGCGCATTATCTACCGACTCATTGAGTTCTCCGGCGGGATGGGCCAGGACAATGCTCTAGTCACGCATGAGTTGTATTTCTACATTCTTGAAGCAGCACCCATGTTCTTGGCGCTATTGGCATTTAATGTTGTTCATCCGGGAAGGATTATGACGGGTCCCAATTCCGATATGCCGGGGTTGTTCTCGTTTATCAAGAACAAGATTAGGGGGCGAAAGGGAAAGCAGTTATTGGACGATCCCAGCGATAGTGATGTTGAGTTGAATACTCGTTATGAGCCGACTAGGGAGGTTGGGCATTATGATACTGAGCCCCCGCGTTATGGATGAATTGACTTTGCATTGGTTGTAGGATAAGGTAGAAAGGGAGTTCTGGGAATATTTTGCCCTGATCAATTTGGTTGGAAAGTTGAGATAACCTTGGAGTGTGGAAAGATCCGCAACATTTAGCCTTTGTGTTAGTTTTTTATGCAGTTCTGGTATAGAGCCCAGAGATGCCTCATTTCACCGCAGTTTTTAATAACAAAAAATCCAAATAGCCTTGCCACCAAATGTCTAAATATAGTTCATCATGTTCAGAAACGTAGGTCATATAGTAGATAAAAAAAGAATTGAAGTATTGGGACAGCTTCAGGGTAATACTCAGAATACATAAATTCGGTCATCCTAACAACCCCTCTTTAAAATTTAAATAATTATAGTTTTCTGTAACTATATCAAGGATCGCAAAAGGAAATAGTTGCTTGAAATTTATTTATCGCTTCTTGTGCTGCGGATTGTCATGGCTGGGGTCACTCTCTCGGTCTATAGGTCACGATACAAAATCTGGGGATGTGGGCTTGTGGAGCGTCAATGAACCGCGGCGTTTTGATGCGACGACAAACAATGCCCTCGTGCCTCTTCGGATGATACCATCAATTAAGCTTGTGTCACAATTGAAATGTCGCCATCCTTTGTCTCGGCTCAAAGCGGCTTGAGATATTCGTTTCTCAAGGTATGCGTTGTGATGTCATTCTTCTTGACGTCACCATATCGTAGAGAGGAGCTTGACTCAAGCTCACCTCAAGCTCTCGGGCTCAACCTGCAACAAACAACCCATCGACACAACTACAGAAAGCTTCCTCGATAATAAAAACTACCAATTCGTAAACCTTCAAAATGCGCTTCCTAACCACTCTCCGCCCAACAACCCGACTCGCCACGCGCATGCCCATCCGTTCCTTCCACGCCGCCCGCGTTCTGTATCAAGACCAAGCCAAAGACAGCAACGGGAGTTTCATCGACGGTCTCGCAGATGGTGAGGCTAAAGGACGCACAGGCGGCGGTGAAGCCCTCGACACAAGCTCTAAGAATGCACCCCCTCAGCCTAAAGTGTCGAACCAGAGTATTCCCGGGAATCAGACTGATGAGTTGACGGAAGAGCAGAAGAAGGAGGTTGAGGAGCACAATAAGGACTTTGATAAGAAGCATGATCGCGGGAATGTTGCCCCGGGGGATAAGGTTGATAAGAAGTTCTGGGGGGATGGAAGACATGGGGAGAAGGATAATAAGGATGCGACACCAAAGGAGGATAAGTGAGGGCGATATGAAGGCCCCCTGAATGCCAATGGATACGAACGGTATGAAGGCTCGTGAATGATAAGTATACGTTATCAATGGGGTCAATTGAATCAATTTTACGCGTCTGAATGCTGTCGTGGCGTTGTGTTTGCCATTCCATGCAAGAAGCCCCCAATGCATTATTTGTTTTGCCGTATTCTTGGAACCACCAGTATAAACTTGAGGCCCAAGAATCTGCTTAATTCTGTCCTTAGCAGCAGCGTGCTCGTTTGATGTTTATGACCAAGCCTGTCAACTCGAAGAATTGTCTCTGCTGCCTCAGTACGGAGGCAGGATGATATGGCTTGCCACAGTGAGACCAAAGATGGCTAGCATTGTGCCGAGCACAGGAAGGATTTGAACGCGAAAGTTGGACATGACAGCGTTTTCCTCTCCCAAAGTCACTGATTTCGAAGCTTGAAATCACTGTATGCCAACTGGATACTCACTCAAGAACTGGGATCCTGCCCAAGCATCCATCCTTCTCAGTAGCATCTTTGCTGCCACCAGTCTTGGGAAGTGGATCAAAGACTGGACCATCTCCCACTAGCCATTCATGGCCGACAGATCACAATTTCAGCCAATCGCATAACACGGTGTAGTGTGTCATTCCTCACAGGGAGGCCGCATCTCATCCCTCCATGCAAAGGTTTACGAAGGACCTCGTTTCATTTCTCCATATCGGGGGTGTATTTGCGCGGCGCAGGGCCATAGTAGAGGACCCCAGCATCATCAGTCTTTTTTTTGTTGGCCTACCAAGCATCTTGCCATGTTTCGACCAAAGAAGCACTGCAGTTCAAATTCAGCGAATACCGTAAGGCGGAACGCCTTTGTGAGAGTTGATCCAGATATTATGATACATCCACGCTGGTTCCAGTGAGGCAACGCCAAGCTGGTGATCTGCCACGATTTTATCTCACAGCGGTGAATAAAGCCCACATTTGGCCGTATATTAGTATGCATAGGGATCTGGTCGAGCCTAAAGCTGTTCTCCTTCTCTATCGCAAGCTGTCTCTTGACATCGGCGATCTCTTTACCAGCATCCACCCGAGCTCGACAAATAGTAAGATTAATTGCATGTTGAGGCTGTTCATTTGACCCGGCACCGTATGCGACATGTGTGATAGCGAACCCCCGTTTTCCAGGCCTGTATGCATATGATATGCTCCAGGTTGTGGACAACGCTGAGATGGCATCAGGGATCTCCATGAAAGCGTGCTATTTGGGGATCAGGTCATGCGTCCAGATAGGATATCCTCAAGATCAGCAGCGGATTGGGTCCCGGTATAGGGAGCAGCAGGAAAAAAGAATGTGTGAATGTTGAAGAACTTAAAATGGGTCCGAGATCATGAACGTCGGGAGGATCGGAACCTCCAATATCATCCCCATTTGGAGATCAAGAGACTGAAATGTCGACAATATGCGATATTACGTCAGATTATACGAGATAAATGTTTTCCGCCTCGTAGTCCATGCGTATCTCGCCGAAAGAATCGGATTCAGGTTTCAGGAACTAGATTCGAGGCCGCGTGCCGTGGGCGGAAAGGATGAGAATGCATGACGCGCCTAGTGAGGGAGTTATGGATAAGGCGAAGGTTTTATTTTTAAGGCAGCGGTGTAATATCTAACATCGTTATCGTTTTATATTTCGAGTTGCCTTGCGTTGTTGCCTTGATCAAATCAGGTAATCCTCTAGCCTCATTGAGGAGCTGACCACTGAATGGGAACGGGTGGCATGGCAAAGGCATAATACTATATGAATAAGACAGCATACTGTTTATAACTCCAAAAATGCAATGACGTTTCCTGATATAGAGAAGGCAACCGACTTTTCATTATGCACATTATATAATTCCTCAAAAGGCAACGTATTTTCCATACTACCAGCAAGGCAGACTGACTTGGTACTTAGTTTTCGTAATTCCAGGACGACAAACGACTCTGCATAATTTGGTTGGGCAGATCATTTCTCGTGATTCAGCGAACGTCGGCGACTTTCAATGCTCCCCATGAAGCAAATTGCTTCTCGTAGGACAAATGTAATTGAGAACGCAATGTAGCAACTTTCCAACGTGGTCCGAACAAAGGAGTGAAACTAATTCCAACATGAAGGCGGCGCGACGTGGTCGGAAGAACACAATCAATACAGTCACTCGCGGGAATAGAATAAGCCCAGATCAGAATCTTGATGTTCATATCAGATGAACCGAAAAGTGTAGTTCAACATGTTCATCGCTCGTAGCTTGTAAAAGGCTCATGTGAGCTCGAGTCACCTCGATCCCAAGCTCGTCGTTTCGGTGAAGTGTTTGTATCAAGAAGTGCAAAACAAATAATAAATAAAGGCGCGCCGTGGGGCTCTCAAGCCACGTTGAGATGCTGAAGGCAAGTTCACAAGGCGAGACGTAATGAAGGGGCGGGGTTTCATAGAAAAGCGGCTGGTTCGCCATGGTCAGCAAATGGCTCGCCTTACAGCTGGGCTGCAAAAACACTGTGGTTCGCCAACCTAGAGCTGCCCTGGCGCTGGCATCCATCCATACTACCCTTGGTTCTATGGTGGTTCGCCCACCAACACACACTCACTTGTCCTGCAATTGAAATGTCGGGAACGCATACGATCTCAGGTTCTCATCAAAATGTCGGTCGAGGAAGTGAACAAGACCGCAGCATTCATCGTCAGTAGTCCCAATACAAGGTGAGTATATAAAAGAAGTCATTTTCCCTCATCATTTCAGTTTTATAGTTCACAGAGCACCTCATCACAAGTATACCATCACAGAGTACCCCTTCATCATGTCAAACCCTCACTACATCAAAGTTCCCCGTGGAGAAGATCCCTCGCTTGACACTCAGCAGGAATCTGCTTCCTTTTCAGAGCAGATGAAGAACTGGCTACGAGAGGGCCATAAAGATATGCCGTGGCACAGCATTGATTCAGTCGCTGTATCTGGCACTCAACACAACTCCAACCTCAACATCGCACCGTCTGATACCCCTGCTACGCAAGGCAGTAACAAATAGTTCAATGCTGGAAATGCGCACAGGTAGAAGTGTTGGTAGACTTCCCATCGCAGTGAATTCTATCAGCTAACATTACTAATGACCAGCTAATGTTATTTTTGTCGGCCGTATACTCGAGATTAACTTGGAAGCCTGGTCTGCGGCACTCGACATGGGATCAAGCCTGAACCCAATCCCCATCGCGATAACATACGCGAAGACGGGAGCGTGTCACAGGGTTCAACTTTCGGTGCTATTCCCAAAAACGAATAAGGTTGTCAGGGGCTCAAAGTAATGGAGGGTAGTAAGAAGTATATAGCCCTTTATGTATCGAGAGGAGCTCAGGTAGTGGTGATGGTAGATGTATAAACAATTCCTTAGTACCCTAATGACTCTCTATAAGGCCATGGAAATGATTGGTTTCATCTTTCCACATCCCTGTAGCATCGGATTTAGGTACATTAATGACTTCTCTCACATTATATCAACATATGCTGAAAACCAGACGCTGTCAACCACAAATGTGGGATACGTCAAGGACGTGATGTCGCCCGCGAGGGGGGAGAACTAAATATGGCATGCCAGCCAGGATATGGCGCAAACCATTTCCCACGGCCATGCCACTTCGCATCCGTCCATAGATGATTAGTTAGCACAAAAATGGATTATGATAGCGTTCAATAGGATTGCAGCATCTGCAATTGGGTCATTTGAGTCTCAAATAAGTATGGAGAATTCCATATTCTTTTTGACATGTTTCTAGAATCTTTCTCGAAGCTTTCCCGAAACTCTTTTGCTGGCTCAGTGTTCCTTGTTTGACCAAGATGGGTTTTTAGGCTAAGGTAGCACTACACAGGGGTGCCAGAGCGATAAGCACCTGAGCGACGAGAGAAAGCAGACTAGCATTGGGGAAGTGGGCAAGGCCCCAGATCCCGAGCCCGCAGATGACGGGTTTGATCGACTGGCGATAGATGGAAGCAAGGGTGTAGTGGGTCATGGTGTACATTAATAGATCAAGAAGAGGCTCCAAGAATGATGTTACGCAGTCTTGAGGTGTATTTATAGCCGAATAGGGAAGCCTAATTTTGCCGTGGCTATATTTATCCCCCATTTATGAATGGTTTAATACAGCAGAGACTCTGTATACCCAAGACTGTGGCACACCCTTGACGCCAGATGACTGGAGTGGATGGTCTGTTAGTAGGTAGCCGAGCGGTCTAAGACAACCAACATCAGCTCGTCGTTCCAGGATAGAGCTTTACATGACCGGGTCGGCGAGGTGAATAAAACATCAAGAGCCCATTGGTTCAACCTGTCGAACAAGATCCATTGACAGCCAAGGTCTGTCATTCCAAGAAGCAAGCATACAACTTCCAACTTTGCGGAGACTACCTGCTCCGCACTCCTTACATTTTCGATGTACAACTCACGCCCCGACAGTTATTGGCCGTTTGTGGCATACACCTTGTCCCATGGGTAATCGAAACATGCATATATCATGTGGCAGTCGGGGGACGTGCAGGGAGTGGTAATCCTGTTCTAAAGGGGCGGCCTCGTTTAGGAGCTAACGTATAAGACTTCTAGGTGAGTAGGAGGGTGTCGAAATAATCGACGTTGGAACAAGGGGCCAAAAAGTAGACAATGTTACACAGGTCTGCATACAAATTTCGGTCTCTCCAACTGCCAAATGCTGGTGAGCTGCGCTTCATCCGACAACCGGAGGGCGACTCCAGCATGCGGCGCGTGGGGGGCTGATTTCTCGGGGTAACTTATGACCAGCAGTAGGTAAGCTGAGTTAAATTGACTCCCACTAGCGTGTAAGGCTATGTTACACCGGTCTGGGGAGAGCTGAGGCGAATAAGGCGGCTGCATATCAGTCTTGTAGTACGACTGCACCAAGAATGGATTCCCTGCAGGGCTCAATGACGATTCCAGACAATTCCCTTCCTTGAACAGCAGAGCAAACAAGAAAGGATTCTGAAAACGCATCCCATGTAGACATGTAGGTCTACATTAACGCATCTCATTGCATGTAGGTCTCAGTCTTTGAGCAACAGCTGTCACTCGATGGTTCATGTACTGTAGTTGATAGGCACTTGTTGGGTGACATGATATGGCTTTTGAGTAAACCCAGGGATTTGATGCGTTTCTTTCTTTCATCGCTTGATTAGCCGCCTGCTACACAAGGATATAACACACCTGTAAACTCTGAAAGATCGGTGAAGAGAGAACAGCGTTGTAAGTGAAGAACGTCTCCCTTGTTTCATAGTGCGACCCCCACCTTCTTAACCCCCGACCGAGCAGCCTTGACGTCTCCCATACAGACGGGCTTTGGTACCTTACCGCTTTGATGTGTCAGACAATAGGTGTAACACAAAGCTCTGGCTACTGGTTACGTTACAGCATCGTCTTTAAGCGGAGGCCTGATTCAAGGGGATGAGATATCACATCCTCGAGCATAAAAACGCCCACTGAAATTGTCAAATATCCATAAAACAATACAACAGACACGCTTGGACGAGAATGATGAACTCTGAGAGTCTTTCCCCGAAGCCTAGACGAAGCTTGGTTCACAGCTGCATACTACTAAGATACCTCATAGATAGTAGTAATGAAAGCTACATGATACCGTATAACAGGAACGTCAATATGCGAGTGTCTTCTTCACAAGCTACTACGTAACTGGACCCGAAAGCTTTAACGCGGGGCAGTCGTGGCCTGTCTCACATGAGTGTTGTTACACACTATTAGACTGACGCCTCTGGCCTCATGTCAGCCAATGGCAATCTTCGAAAGCAACCCCAACAACAGAGCCTGCTTTATGCCATAAAATTCGTATCTTTGTGCGGAGAGTATGATGTATCACACGCCCAAGCCCTCGGTCAAGCTACCCATGCTCTCAAGACTCACGCGAGACCCCTTCGCCTCATCCAATTGATGTTACTTCATTGGCTACTGATCAACCGTGGATAGGTCACAGTCGGTCAGGTATTGAAATAAGTCGCTTGTTTTGATCTCTCAGCCAGTACGTGTTTTCTACGCCTGAGGCATTCAACGCCGGTTGAGAATAGGCCAGCAACAATATATATGTATTGCATTACGCCTTACGTCATATCTCGGAGCTTCAAAGAGCCTCAGATGTGAATGCGAGAAAGAGGGTATGTCTGTCTTGATATGCAGGACTCCCTCAAAATTGGGTATCAGCCAAAACCACATTGTGGCGTAGTGCTATGCTTACCCCTAAAATTCCTCGGAGAGTCTCCATGGACATCAAAGGAAGGTTTTGCGTTGCAAGGACTTTTGAGGATAGGGAATGCTGCACTGCTATCATCAAATCTTAAATTCACTCCCCTCATCGTCTATCTGGTAGTGGAACCGCCCGCCGAGGTCGGTTGTGTGAATAAACACGGAGGATGACAGCTCGCATTCGACCAGTCATGTTTCCCTGCAGCACGGTACTTGAGCTGTGCAAAGAGACAAGAGCGTGGGGGCTCTTGCAAGATGCATTTTGATATAGGGCAAAAGACGTTGTTGATGACAGTATTCTTGATCTGTGCTGAAATTCGAGGCCAGCAATCACGAGTCCAGTCAAGTCTCTTATAAAAGTACCTAGGTCTCTTTAACTTTGGAAGCTACTGCATAGACATCCCAACCAAAAACATCATATCTCATCCTTCCTTCAATCATCATGTCAGACCCTCACTACATTCAACTCCCTCGTCGGGGGAACCCATCACCTAACATTATATATCAGAGCCCTATATACTCAGAGCAGATAAATGCTTGGTTGCGAGAGGATCATAAGGATATGCCATGGAATAATCTTGATTCAATTACGGCATCTAATACACCAGACAACTCTGAGGCCAACATCGCGCCATCCGATACCCCTGCCACCCAAGGCAGTGGAAAATAGCTCTGTACTAGAATACGTTCTAGCAAAGGTACTGCTGTAACCCTTATCACTGAGACTTGTAAATGTTAATGCATGTCGTCCGGATCAGATCATATCGTTCTCATCGACTGTACATTGTACACACAACTCGTCTACAGCAGTCAACACATGACCGAGCTGGAACTCAATCCCCCGGGCGATAGAACGGAGACGGGCGTGTGTCGAACGGTTAGCCTTTTATATTATTCCTAATGAAATGATATTAGCCCACCCAGGGCAAGAGGTAGTAATGTTTAAAGAATCATCGTGTATCTAGGGGGGATGTGCGTGGTGGCAAGAGCAGAACACACACTTCGTTCATGAGTGACCCGATAGCTCTCTGTATTGCAATCATTACTTCCATGTTCGTGCATGTTATTCGAAGATTGCATTTGGGTGCGCTAACGAAATTTTGTCAATAAGGTAGATGAGCTGCTGACACGAAAAAGAAGTATGACAAGTCTAGACGGAATGGTAGCACGGAGTATCTGCAGTGGAAGTACTCGAGTGACAGGTTGCGAGGCTTCTGGAATTTTTCTGGAATTTTTCTGGAACTCTTCTCTTCAGCTTTCCAGCGGCTCGTAACACAGGTCCTTAGCTAACACAATAATTACCCTCGATGGGATTTGAGGCCAGCAGGAGCTGCCATTCTGTTAATTACAATCATCGGATTTTCTTCCTCTAATCGCTCATTCATCCCTTTGTTTTTTGTTTCGCTTTCTGCCGTCTTTCTGTTCGAGTCTCTTGACAGCTGGCTTCCCCGCGAAGGAAGCCCTAAGATCTTGGCCAACTCTATCTACCGATCCCATGTCAGTCGATACCCCGGACGGGTCTGCAGATCCGAAGCTGTGACATGGAAAATCGGGGGCTTTTGTAAAGCGGCTGGACCTTTTTTTGTTTCTATCACGGATCTTAATCGTTATTCTTGTCAAGTCCTAACTGGGCTCAACTTTATACGAACAAGACTGGTAAAATCAGGTGAACCAAGATAACCATGATTCAGTTAAAACTCCGGCACTTCTAAAGGCTAATTGTGAACATGAGTCGCTGCTCATTTAAACAAGGATGGGGGAGACCAAGCAGGCTGACGTGCCAGGGTAACCCACGCGGTGTAAGATTCACATGCCCAGGCTTCTGACAATTGAGCATAACCGACCAAGGGGATGAAATGGCGTCAGCCAGTCATTAGATCTAAGCACACCCTTGTAATCGCCGGCAGCTGTGTAGCCAAATGCCGTTGTGAATTCTCTGATCATCCGAACAACTAACATGGAACCTAGAGCTTCAAGGCCTCGGACTTGAGCCCATGATTCTTCATCTCCGCTCGAACAGTATGTACCTAGTGGGCCATGGTCCATCTCGAACGAATACCATTGTTGGACTAGCTTGTGGGGTGAGTACCTATTCTAGCGATGCTTCGGCAGATTAACGCCACATAGGCCCATTTTCGTATCTTTCAGACTCCCATGGCCGGCTGAGCTATACCGAAATAGCGCTGGTAGGATTCGCAAATCTTAGCGACGCATCGGCACGGCGGCTAGGTCTTAGTTCCGCCATCCTTTTTTGCTTTCAAGAAATCTGAGCGCAGAATAGGCCGAGCGAAACCTTGCAGTCGTCTGCACATACATCCGTTCCTTAGTGCAGGTTGGTTATGACGCCGTGGAAAGGGGAAATGTCTATTTGGGTAGCTGCTAGGACAACTCTTAAAGGCTCGTATCTGGTTGCGGGTACGTATGCATATGCCATCGGGCTGATCATACGACATCAGATCGCTGGTGCCTGCTTTTCATGCACGGTTGTATCCCCGCCCCCACAATGGAAATTGGCGAAGAACCTAGACATGATGATGATCCTGGTGTTTATCTTTGAGTACAATTATATCCCTAGGGGTCTATACTATGTGTCGTTGATAGTAAGTTGTACGCATAATTGCCAATCATCAGCTGGCCTATTGTCTTGACAATTGACACTGAGAACCTACTGTCGCACGACTTCAAGATAAGGTAGTCTTCAATTGGGAGCGTACCAATCCGTGAGAAGGAATATAGAAGGCCGAGCACCATGCATGCTCGGCTCTATGTACAGTCTAAGCTATCGCCGAACTTGACTGTTGATGTATCTCTCTGTGTTACAGGATGGCAGTAACATGAACAATGACGTGTGGGTTACCCAATATAGAAGTTCAGTTTCACATCCATGTCAAAAGTCTCACGGATGTTTATAGCCATGATTATCATCCCCGGGGCCTTACCAACTATGAGACCCCATTTGCCCAAATGCCGTGCCAGATGCACGGATACTTGTTGGCGAATGGGACTTGGACTTTGGTGTTCGGCATGAGCAAGGGCTCAAATAACTTGTAGTTTGATCCTCTTCGTTGGTCACTCTGCCGATATCATCTCCGGTATTGACTCGCGGTTTCGGTCTCATCTGTAAAGCCCCATCATATGGGGCGAGCATCCCTACTATACATTCCCTGTATAATACAGACAGGGCTGTTTCGTCCGCTTTCATTGCCGCTGATGAAGTGATGCAACATGACGTGTAGGCTACATGTTGCCCAAGAGGCCAGCTAGACCGCGATACTATCGGAACCTCACCCTTGCGAGTCACGGGTCGAGGACTACTGCCATACCGTTACGTTCGCCCGTAGATCCTGCGGCTCCGATCGGGTAGTATCGCTGCTGGCAGCTCGACTAATGCTCAAGGCTAACCCCAGCGCACCCAGATGGTCTAAAAACAGCCTACTGCAAAGGCTCTCCAGGGTCGTGCCGCAAGACCAATGCAATACAGCCGTCCAGTTTGTACTCCGTACCGGACCGATATATAAATACCGTCTCTAGCTCTCTGGAGAATGATGGAACGTTGAGACTAGAAAGGGCTAATTTAGATCGGGACTATTGGCAACCGCTGGATAGGGAGTGGCGGAGGCTGAATGAAAGTCTCTATAAGAGGTACCTTAGTCTAACCCCATACATCAGTCAAGTCAAGAACCACTGGGCAAGAATGACCAGACTAACATCCAGCGAGACTGTTGTAACATTTTCAGCCTGGACATGAGCCAACTCCATGTACCCCATGTCATCCCAGAAAGACGTCCTAAACAGATCTGCAGACCCAAGTCTACGACCGCACTATCACGGCCCAAGCTTCGGAGCTTACGAATGTCGATTTTGTATGAGTCGCTCTTTTAGAACAGGAGAGACTGAGCGCAGTGACTTTCAGGGTGAATACCCGAGTCATACAGCGTGAGATTCATCTGTCCTGGGACACCGTACACGCCAGGATTTTCAGCTATTGATAACGAAACAGCCCCACAACGAGGCCTCAGCGGAAGTATTTAGAGTTGTCATAGATTCTCAATGTGACCCAAAAGCAACCTTGCCATAAGTAAAATGCATATTGCCTTACCTCGAATGTAGATGTACCTTTTTGTTTAGATATGCAGCTCTACATTCTCGGCTCCCACCCTCTCCCAGGTTTTTAAATGGTAGTCCGGCAATACCACTTCAGTCTCACATGCAATGACCCATGCCTAGCTATGGCCGGCAGAGGAGGTGGAGTAGGCGTTCTGTGCACATAGTTGCGTCTCACCAGACCCTGCCCTGATCCGTTGGCTTGAAGGATTATTCTATGTCTGGGCCTATGCTGTACCTGGTAAAACGATGGAAGTACAGGCAGCTAACTGTGACCATTATCTCCCCAGATTTTATTTAGTTCGCCTGTAATGGTTTGCCCCGCACAACACGCATGATCAACCCTGAGTCATTTAAGAACCGAACGCGCATTATAGCAATCTGCTACGAATAACTCATGGCTACGGAGTAATTGGTAGCGGGTTTTTGGCGCCGATCTTCCTCAAGGAAACCTGGCGGTCCAAATCTCAACAGGCATCTCCAATTTCTGGGTTAACATAACGTCAGATATGCAGAGTCCAGGGGTAAGGTACAGAGTAGACGTGCATATCCTGGGAAAAGGCAGCCACCTTCCTGGCGGCACAACACACCCGCCATCCTCGTCATCTGTTAGCTTTAAACGCCCGGGCCAGCCCGCTTGTTTTTAGGTGACGCCCGGTAACGAACGAACGGAGGGAACTGTTCAACCCGCCGTCCACGGTGCGGCTGAGCTGTGCGGCTGCTGCCGATCAGGCTTTGTGTACAATGCTTCTGGGTCGTTTCTAGATCAGCCGCAGCAACAATACAGTACGGAGTAATACCTGTTACTTTGCCTAGAGAAGGGTGTCATACCCACCCCTGGGGTTGTAGATCTCGAGATAAAGGTCATCATCTTTCAGCTTGCAGGCCACGTTACTGATGGCACATCCAGACCCCGACTTTTCCACGGTCATTGCTCCGACGGAAGAACCGTGGACTAAAAGTTTTAGAATATGCTCAACTCGGCCCCGGTGTATCAAGGGAACCGGGTTTTGGGAGGTAGTAGTAGAAGCACAGAACTAGATAAGTGCATCGCAGTTGTTTTAGTGTTTGTTTACTGCTTGGCAATGGTGAGGATTCTATTCGGACTCCGTTCAATAAATGATATTTTTTAATTTTCTATCATCAAGCATATGCGAGCAACACCAACCCACACTGGGGCATAGCCGTGACGGGAACACGTTATACTGCCCATATGTCATCGTATATGCTTTCCATTCACATTCAAAGCTTAGCATGGCAATCGAGTCTCAGTCTTATCTGTGGGCCACAATTTACGGTATATGGGGATATCAATCCTTGTTCGCCAGTGACATCTCTAGGCTAGCAAGCCCCGCCACTGAGACAATATGTACTGACGAACATTGTCCTAATTGTAACCGCAACCGCAACCGCAACTGCGTCTCCCGTCGTCAAGCAAGCTTTGGCAGTGAACCCGGATACGACACGACAGGTCTCGTTGTGACGCCATGTCACTCACCAGCAACCCCAACTGTCATCCTTGCTGCTTGTGGCCCTGTTTCTAAAGCTTTGGCGTCTGGGGAGCTGATGCAAGTCCTGCATGCACCCCTGGATAGGTACAATCCCTGCATTGCAATTAACTTGTCGTCTTCTGCTCAGATCCCGAGAATTTCAGACTCCGAGTTGCGAATCACCCGCACGGAACCACCATCCGACAGATTCTTAGAGCTCCACAGGTCTGACCTCCAGGCTTTCGTTAATACAAGATCCCTGGGTGCCGGGGTACCTTTTTTCGGGTCCGCTCCGTATTCTATTTCACATCGCAACTTCCATGCCACCCAGTTAGTATTAACATACCCAATAATCATCAGTCACACTTCATAGCCTGGAGGATAAAAAATATGTTTAATTCAAGCGAACGCCATAAACAGCTGCTAGGACAAAGCGCTCGATTTCACAGAACCGTTGTAATCTCTGGGGTCAGCGCAACCAGACAGTAGCAAAGTCTGTACTATCATGGACATAGAGAAGCCAGCCTGTTGCATGCAAGGAAGCCGCGCGGCGCAAGCATCAGCTATCAGGTCTATCAACTCAAAACAACGCTCTCATTGCGTACAATACTAGCACTGGCATTGTACAGTTTGGTTCGGCGAACCTGCCATGATGCCAACACGACCTGCAGCCGCGGGCGTAGACACCCACATGAGCAAGAAGAATGTCTCAGGGCTGACTTCGAGGCGGAGTGGTTGAGTCGTCTCATGTATGATCCTATTGGATGCCTCGAGATTGGCGGGGGCCAAGGGCATCTTATTCATAGGTTTGGTTGTTTCCCATGGGGAGGGTAAATGCCCTTGATGAGTAACCATGCATGTGGATGTTGGCGTTGATAACGAACTCACTGAAAAGTTCGCCGAACTCCATCTGACGGAGAAGCCTGCAGCGCTAGGGTTGTTTCTATTAGTGAAGAGACATAGGACAAGGGAATTTAGCGGCTTAGAAGCTTTAGAATACTCTCGGAGCTTGGTTCGCCGAGAAAGACCTTGCTCGTGCATGTTGAATCAGCTGAGTTTGGAAAACACCGACTTTCGCGTTGTTGTTGATAGTGTTTCCAAGTAGTCCGTCCAGGCATGCAATAGCGTAAACGTTGAAATTAGCGGGACAGAAAGCGAATACCGACGGTAAGGCGGGGCTAAATTGGCGGCCGGAAGCTTGCCGTCCCGCAAAATCCCACTCTTGTCTCGGTTCCCACAAACTAACGTGGGCAATGCGATGCTGCAAACACCAAGTCCATCAACCGCAACCCAACTCCCGAACAGATGGTGGTTGGTGTCTTGCGCTAGGCTCAGCCAACTTAGTGCTCAGCACAGTTGTGTATGTACACCCAATCACTGCAAGAACAGCAGTCTTAATGAATATGCAGTATACGCAGTACGATCACTGAGCTTGCGACCGCTGCGACAACAATGCCTTGCAACTGTCATGAGCTCAACTCGGGCTCTAGCAGTTGGTAGAATAGAGTCTCTATCCATTTGCGCCCGATGTGAGAATCAGTTTCATTGAAGTCTCAATTTAGGTATGTGGTAAGCTTGTAACCAATATTACAAACATGCATACCTTACATACACGGCTATAGTCCTAGCAGGACGTCTCTATTAAATTGTTGAAACCTGACAAGCGCCAGCGAATGTTCCGCTCAGATGTCAGCCTGGATGCCAGGGCCAGCTGTTCTAATGGGTGCCCCAATGGATGCCCCGATGAGTGCCCCTATGGGTGTCCGCATGGTAGTCTGCATGGTAATCTGCATGGTTGCCCGCTCGGATGCTGCATGGTATCATCTGCAGGAAGCCAATCAGGATGATTCCGCCCTGAACGGATCTGGCGAGGGCAGGGAAGGTCAGAGACGACAGCATAAGGCAAAAAGGCGGCCAGTAGTAATGCCCCGCGCCATCCTCTCGGCCCTCGGGGACGAGGTATGGTAACATTGGACCCAGGCTTGCATATGGAGGTGGCAGAGAAAACAAGGGCGCTTGGCCTTTTTCAGATACTTCCTATAGAAGGACCAACAAACAAACCAGCGGAAACGACAGACATACAAGTAAATCTGACTGACATCGGATTCACCAATCTCATTGCCTCTTTTCGTTGTCTCCAGACAACATGATTGTTATAAATAATGGCGTGCCCCGGGTTATTGTGCTGCCTAGTCAATGACTACGCTCAAGCACATCCTCCTTCCTATATCCTCTTCATCATGACAAACCCCTTCTGTGTTAAAGTTCCCCGCCAATGGAGCTCATCACCCAGCATTATACATCAGAGCACTCAATATTCGGAACGACTAAACGCCTGGCTGCGAGAGGATCATAAGGACATGCCGTGGCATATCATTGATTCGATTGTAACGTCTAGTAGTAACACATCTGAGCCCTGCCCAAGCACCAACGCTTCACACAACCCCGCCACTCAGGGCAGTGCCAAGTAGGCCTGTCTTCAAGTAACAAGGTGCTCTTGACGACGTCCTTTCTGCCCAAACTTAACTGACATGATACATCTTGATAGTCAAGCGTCAAGTCAACCTCAAATGCCACATTAATTTGCCCATCAACGTCCCACTCGAAGCCCTCAACGCACAGTAGTCGACATGGTTACGACTTGACTCAGTCCACGAAACTCGAACGACAGCACAAGAGGCGCACAAGATGCGACGTTGTATACAGTAGAAGTCGAGGTCTCTGCATTGCGTGCTCAAGCAAGATCTAGTGGCTCAAACTAGTGAACCCTCGGGATATATATGTACATCAACCTCTCGGTGGGAGGGAAGATGATAGCTCTGTATAGGTTGGTCAGTACTCTGACAAAACAGGAACATGTAGACAGAACAAGATGTGTTGGTGGGTATCAGGAAACTTATAATGGAATCATACAAGAATTCTTGTCAAATACAATCTAGCGTGAAGTTTGTAGGTCATCATGTAGGAGGGGGGTAGTGTTGTGAGTGAAACGAAATAGTGACTTACTCAGCATAAATAGGTCCATTTAGATCAAACGAACATTTCGGCTCGTCCATCCTTCATCCTCATCCGCACTCAATGATCATATCAGCCCAGCCCGCGCAACCTTTAAGGCCGAGCAAGCCCAGGTGAAGTGGTCCCAAAAATTTGACCGATCGTCCCACGAATCTGGTCAACAAGAGCCTTGATCATGCCCTGAGGCTTGCCTCTTCCATCAAGCCCGTGGACAGGCTCCGTACCCATCGTCGGGAGAACATTGTCGCCAGCTGACAGACTAACAAACAACGCGAATGGCACGAGCCAAACACAGAGACCGAAGTACGACGCGATTTGCGCGAAGCTGGGAACATCGGCCTTATCGTAGTACGAAGTACGTTGGTACGCGCGCGACTGCGTATCGGAGAAATGACGGAACCAAACATAATGATTCACCAAAACGAGAACTACATCTCGTTAGCAAGAGCCCAATGTACCCATCCCACAAGGCGACATACCACACGATGCCAGGAACAACGGATCCGACAGCTTCACAAAAGGAAAGCGTCTCATATTCCCCAGGTATACAACATGCGACACGATCGTCAAGACAGTAGCCCAGAAGGGCAGACCATCAACCAGCCATAGAACCGTCTGAATGCCAATGACGCTGTAGATAAGACGCGTCAGGAACCGCTTCGCGATAACGCTGTGCTCCTCGACGAGCTCGGACAGGTAGTATAGACCCGAGGCGATAGCAAGGGTCAAGAAGCAGAAACCCAGGAGGGTTCCTATGTAGCCGACAAGAGGTAGAATCCACATATTTTTGCGTTGCGTTGTGTTTGGGCGCAAGCAATGGTTTGAGTTGGAGCTCACATGTTGGGAGGGGAGATGGTTATCTGCAGGAGGTTGAAAAGGAGAGTGTTTTGGACACGGTTTTATCTACCAATCAGTATCCATTCCACGGAAGTTGGAGAAACTCCGATTCCGATGGTGGTGGGGGTCACCACTGAAAGTTGAGCTTATCGATAAAGCCACGAAAAAGTCGTTTTTGCTCAACACCAGGAAATCGGCGATAAGGTGCAGTTCCAGGCTTCACGACCCATTCATTTCATACAAGTTCTTTTCCGAAGCTGAAGATCTGAGAATTCCTCCAAAGTCATTTGACTCACAGTATTCATCATGTCTCGCCCTGAAGATACCCTGTATGTCACCAGGACCCCGCCATCATGCCCCTCAAGCTCACAGAAACAGTGCTGCCGACGTCCACTATGACGATACCGAAGCGCGCAAGTACACAACAAGCTCTCGAATTCAAAACATTCAAGCGTCAATGACACGAAGAGCCCTCGAACTCCTCGATCTCAAGTCCCCATCCCTCATTCTCGACGTCGGCTGCGGCAGTGGTCTCTCCGGCGAGATCCTCTCCTCAATTGAGCCCGAAGAAGGAGGCCCTCACACATGGATCGGAATGGACGTCTCGCCATCAATGCTGGACATTGCACTACAGCGAGACGTAGAGGGTGATCTCATGCTAGCAGATATAGGCCAAGGCGTGCCCTTCCGAGCAGGTACTTTCGACGCAGCGATCAGCATCTCCGCTATCCAATGGCTCTGCAGTGCCGAAACAAGCGACACTTCACCCTTTGGCCGTCTAACCCGCTTCTTCAACGGTCTCTACGCATCCCTCAAGCGCGGCGGTCGTGCAGTATGCCAATTCTACCCCAAGAACGACGAGCAGCGCCACATGATTACCCAAGCCGCAGTAAAAGCCGGTTTCGGCGCCGGTATGCTCGAAGACGACCCCGGCACCAAGAACCAGAAGTTGTACCTTGTCTTGACTGTGGGAGGTGGTGATATTCAGAAGAAGGGCGGTGATATCACTGGTGTTGTTGAGGGTATGGAGGGTGTGGATGTTGAGGATGCGAGAAGGCAGATTAAAGCGCATGCTCCGAACATGTCGAAGGGTAGCAAGGCGTGGATTGTTAAGAAGAAGGAGCAGATGGAACGCAAGGGAAAGATTGTTAAGGCGACGTCGAAGTACACTGGACGAAAGCGACGGATACAGTTTTAGGCTTGTGGGTTGGTTTGGCATTGTACGGCGTTGGGTGGGAAAATCTTTCGTTCTAGACCTTTCAATTTGACACGGATACCCTTTGAAGCATACAGTTCGGTCGTTGTATAGCCCTTGAGAGCACATTTTGGTGCCTAAATCAAGAGCTCTCTGCTTCTTGAGTCAACCTCATCTTAGGCTGCTGGCCAGAATGCCTCCTCCGCGTCCAGAACATCATGCCACTTCCCTTCAACCCTCTTAAACAACTTCTCTTTAACATCCTCACCCTTCTCCTCAACAAGCTTGTTAACAGCATCATCAATAATCCTCCCAAGCTCATCCACAAACTCGACAAACTCCTTACACGTCCAGTTGTTGATAAACTCCTTCCTCACAGCCCCACCATCCGCATCATTACTCCCATCATCCTCAGAGAGCTGCGCCTTAGCCCACGACCAAGCATCAAGGTAACACTTTTCCGTTCCCCAGTAAATCACCGCAGCTTCAAGCCACGGAAGTTCCTCCTTCTCGTTGGGAGACACAGAAGCGTAGAGAGCTTCCCAGCGCCGAAGACCTTCTAGCTTGGTACTCGAGGCAACACGGCCGTCTTGTCCAGTCTCGAGATTGACGTTGATACCGTATTCTGCTGCGGTGTTGATAAAGAACTTTTCCTCCCGGCGGATGTTGACGAGAGCTGCGACGATCCAGTCTAGAAGCTTCGTTGTCGCTCCGGGATCAACATTAGGTTGTACGGTATCAGGATACTCGAGAAAGCTGAGAAGACGACCAAGACCACGGCAGTAACTGTGGATGTAAAGACGATCGTTTGCAAGCCAGCGGCCAAGAAGCTCTTTTGATGCTTTGCCGTGACCTGCGAGCTTGAGGAACTCAGACTGGGTAGCTCGCTTGTAAGCTTGCTCGTCTGAGACGAGAAGCTGTTGGGTTAGAGAGTAGGACATGATAATGATTGATGAGGTATTTCCTCAGGTTGTTGATGCGGAGATTGCTTCATGGTCTGACGAGAGCTTGGCGAGTGGAATTATGTCATTGTGAGAGGCTCGGTCTAATGTTGTTCCAGTGCAGGATGTTAGTAGTAAAGGGTCCAAGTCGAGTCGAGTCCGACGTGAGATCTGTGTGAGGCTACGATGTACGATCTTTGGTGTTTATGGTCAGGGTAGTTTGTGTATTGTTGCGCCTTGTGAGACATTGCTCTGGACTTCAATTGCGCTATGACCAGGGAATTACTAGAGTCAATTGAGGTGTAAGATACTTCTTCAAGATGAAGAACATATGTTTCGATGACTTACATGCTCATTGATAGCCACTGTGCATCTCAAACTCTCCCATTAGTTCTCTTGTCAACAATGACGATCAACTTCTCGGGCCGTATACTCGGCTGCCCGGCTCATCAAGCAAATTCGACTGTCCTATGAGAAGCATCCACTCTCATTCAAAGTCCATCGATGCTATTATTGGGAACGGACTCTCGGACTCTCGGAACCTCCAGAATGTAAAAACCCATCGACGGAACATGCATATTCCCGGATCTAAGACCGTCCAACGCCGCAGTTGATCTTCAACGCCATGTAATTTCCTCCCCAGCCTCATCCATGCCAACCATGTGTCCAAATCGCCCATCTCTTCCACCACCAAAAGCTTGGCAACGTTCTATAACCCGCTAATCGCTCACAATTGGATATCCAAGCACGATCAAATTCCTGGTTCATTCTGCTTCAACCGTTGCGTGATCGCCGATATCCCCGTCATGTTATTCTGTCCCCTAATCTGGGGGAACGAACGGCAACGGGAAGCTTTGCCGACAGGGATTATGCAGCCCACTTGGTTTAATTAATGATGGCATCCCCCACAATAAGGGGGTCGTGTTGATTAGTGAAGAAGCAAGCAAATTGATATTGGCATTGCGGTTGTTTGAGATGTTGGAATGGGCAGTTTCAGTTTGAGTTGTTCTCTTTTTGTCTATGCTGTGCTGTTTGTGCGGTGAGTTTCACGGCGCATTGATAGAAGAAGTGAAGTCGAGGGAATGCATGAATATGTACTCCGTAGGTGTCAACGTCTAGTCATAAACTATTGATAGAAATGTCGATCAGGTACGCGTAACATGATGTGACAAGACCAGTCTAGATCTCGTATCAAATCACTCAGAGAGGGTCAATTTCACTGCTCACGAGATGCAACCCTGATTTACAGGGACCCCCAGGGGGGCTGAGCTTCTGAAACATGGAGCCCTCGGAAGCATGTCATTCAACTGAAGGACGCATCGTCAGTCTCGCATTGGCCTTTTAATGAATGCCTCTTGCCCTTGGATGTGAATAAACCCCCCTTCCCTCTTTTTTCCTAGGTTTTGCTCCCCTCTCTAGCAGACTCGACTTGGCTCTTGAATTGTTTCTTTCATTTTGCTCAGAATAAACAAACTGAATCGTTAATTTAATTTTTTCTATCGCACACTCACTCACTCACTCACTTTTTAATCAATGGTTCTCGACATGGACTTAGGCGCCCTTGCGTCTCGCGCTGAGGGGATGGGTCTCACGCGAGTGCTCCCCAGAGAAGCCAAGGAAACATGTCACAATGATCAATACTCGGATACCTGCGAAAAGCCCAATATTAGCACAGGCGAGATCATGCTAATACTCTTCATCGCCAGGTATTTCTCGCATATCGGTTAATTTTTGTCTTGGCTGACCTCATTCCGCAGTGCCATTGTAGCCCTTGGCGTTATCGCAATGCTATGCTTCCTCCATCGCCGCCGCAAGCGCCTCGACAAACTCGAAGACCCCAAGGATTTCCAAGAACTCGACGACTACGGCATTGCACCGATCAAGCAAAAACCAGCAAATATGCCCCGAGCACCACCGCCGACGTACGAGCGATCGCAGGACAAGAAGGAGATGAGTACGGCTTCGCCTGCTACTACGAATGAGAGTTGGGGACGGGGGAGGGACTCGACTGATTCGTTAACGCCGTCGCTTCGACAGGCGATGGGGGTGACGCCCCGAGACACATTGGCCAATCACTAGGGAGGTATTCCACTGTGGACGGTTGGCGGATGAGCTACTGCATGTGTTCGATCGGTTTATGCATAATCGACCTGAGGTGTCGGGTGTTTCAGAGATGCAGCTACGCGATAGTCGCCGATTTACTGAGGGGATAAACAAAGATTGGCATGTCTTTACGATGGCGTTTGGGAGATCAATTTGTATGCACGGCCTACGGGCTTTTTGCAGGATAGGCGTTCCTTTGGTTGGGTTTGGACTACCTTGCGCATGACTAGCGACAGTTTCCTTGACAATTCGAGAAATTTTGTTACTTGGTTGCTGGTGATGCCTCTATGATAGGAAGGAATAGTGACATTCTCACTCTGATAAGTTGAGATGAGTCTTGCAAACCTTGGGGTGCGCTTCTTCTGCCTGTGGTATTTGCTCGGCCTTCTCAGGTTTCCCCCGCTTGCTGACTGAGATCAGAAGGTCACTACGAAAGGTCAACATGTGTAACGAGACGCCTTAGACGAAGAGTGTCTGCGTGTGTATGACCTTGATTCAGCTTCATTCAGATCAGCTGATCACATCCGTGAAGTAATGGGGCGCTGTGTAACTCTGTTGTCAACACACTTTAGGGTATATGCTTCTTTGACGACTGTGATACACTCGTAGGACTTAAACCTTGTGTGCCCCGATGGAAGTTACGCAGGTTGGATCCCTGAGTCATAAAGTCAAATACACGAGTTAAAACCCCCTACTTCTCCTGTCAAAGAAAACACATGGTAACGTTTCTTCTTTCCAAACAAGCATTTCTCAATATGGTTTCCGGTTGCAACCAGGACAGCAACGATACATCACACTATTTACAAATCTTCAACCATCCTCTTGGACCATGTGGCGACTTTCACCTGTTTGCACGTTTTCCGGTTGATATTCGCTGGCTTGTTTGGCAGCATTACTTCAGTCATGAGCGATGGATCGATATCACCTTGAGATCGCGCAGTTTCACCGGCGAACCAAGGGAGCAAACAAACCGCCAGAACTATGAAATCATATTGGACTATCATTGGAAGATAAGCAAGCTCTTTCGGACCACGTCAGAGTCACGCAGGGCTGCTTTGGTCTTTTACCGCGTTCAACTACCATGTTTGTACCAGAGGAAAGATGAGAGCATGGTGAACAGCACGCTCTATGTTTGCCCCGAATTGGATACCTTGATGCTTAACTCCCTGAAGGTTTTTGAGAACTTTGCACATGACGTTTGGACTCATGACTCTCGTCGTGTCGGGCTGGTCAACCTCGCATTGAGAGTCGGACATCCAAGGTTTACTATGCAGATACCGGCTATACAAAATAACGACGTTTCTGTCTTGAGGCAATGCTTGTCCAGAATTGAACGGCTGGCCATGATGAGCCAGAGAGGTACTAAAAAGATATGGCGCGATCTGCCTTCAGGACCGAACAACATCTGGCGCTCAAATCAAGCTATTCCCATAAGGAGTTGCATTCAGAGCTTCAACCGGCTACCATATGACCCTCGATTGCGTGATGGACATCTCAAGCGAGTGTTCCGTGGCGACTGGAACCCTCTCCATTCATTCAATGCCTGGTTCAAACTCCTCTCAAACCTGCAGGTACAACATAAGCACAAGGTCATCTATCAGTTTGGTATTCGTCGTGGAGCATGGATCAGTTATCAGGAGAGGAAATTTCCTACCATATCTGACCGCGAAACCGCTGCTGAATGGGTTCGGCGTGACTTTGACGAGCTTCGAAAATGGTCTGAGAGCTTCCATCAGCCATCAGAAGAACTAGGGGGGTCAGATAGAAGATGAGCTTGCCAGACTTTTCGAGCCATCGCCCCGGCCGGTGGTTGGGTTCTGGTTGTTCCCTATGAAGAGTGTCTTTACCCCAGATGACCTTAACCTTGACGATATAGTCATTGTATTGCCACTCCCCAAGACGGTTGATATGTCACAACACATGCCGGAACTTTGCCTGGCAAACATCTATTGACAGCGGTTGTGATCAACAAACACTTGAGCTTGGTGCACTTGTGAACTAGGACACATGATCCTACACCACGAACCACCGCGAAGAAAGGTTCCGTTGGCTCTTGGGGATCATAGGCCAATCCTGTCTATAAAAGGCAATTTTCATCCCTGGTCTGGATTCATTCCATCTCATCAACTTACCATCTACATCTACTTTATCATCTACATCTTTCTAGCTCACAAACATCACTATCATCCCAACATTTGTCACCATGTCTGACCAACGTCTCTGCTCCGTAAGAATGGCTGCCGCTGCACACATGCAGGGCAACAAGAACGACGCTGAGATCATCGGGGGCGAGGGCTCAAGTGATGAAAAGCCCCCCAGCCCGGCGAAGTCCGCATGGGCAGGTTCGGGACCTCCAAGGGTGCGAGAATCTACACCACTGGCCTGGCCACCTGCGTTAGAGTCGCGGTGACCGGCCAGTATCCCAATGGATTCAACGGGCACGATCGATTGCTTGCACACGTTGCCGAATCCAAGCACAAGGCTGCCCTCCAGGGCCTTATCGATGCCCTTGAGCGTGCTAGAGGAAACGGCATGCAGGTTGTTGAGGTCGTCGTGGTCATCTTGGCTGCTGACGAAGACTCGCCCGATTCCGAACAGGATGACTTCAACGAGGAGGTCATCAACAAAGTTCAAAACGCAGCCGGAATGCAGCCTAGGATTATCGATCATACTAGCGATGAAGACTATAAGATGTCTGTTGAGGCCAACAAGCGCATTAATTGTGCTGCCGAGTAACGAACGACTTGACAGGATTTCATCCATCTTTCACCCAGACAGCCATAACTCTGGGGGGATATTGGGATAGCTTAGATGGGTTTAGGATGACATGCATAAGTTTAGGATGGTTAGACAAGTTTATGGTTCTCAGATGAGTTTAGGATAATTCAGTCATAATAGCCATGGGTTTTTGGCATAATGTTGAAGACCTCTGGATAAATTGGATGATCTCGTCCCAAGTTCCAATCTACATCTAGTAAGCATAGAATAGCGTAGCCTCGGAATCGGTCTGCCTGATCTTCCTGTTCTGTCTCACCAGCATCCACCTCATAAGCCAGACTCCAGCAATACAAGCCACAGCAAAGCCAGCGCTGCTTGAGAGCGGCAGCACATACCGTGGTGCGTCGGACTTGGGCCAGAGGTACTGCACGAGTTAGCGTTTCGTACCAACAATAAAAAGATAAGGGTACTCACGGGAGTCCAAATCAGACTGAGTGTCGCACTGACGTTGGCGAGAGCCAGAGCAGAAGCCTTCTTCTCCCTCGTCTGTCCACAAGTATTTCCGACCCAAGCCAGAAGAATAGAATTGACACCATAAGTACCAATAGTGAAGACACACATGGCAAAGTATCTCGCTCCAACGTTCATGGTGGCGCAAGCCAAGACGAAACCAAAGGTAGCGACAATCTTGGAGATGGTGATGTGCCAGGTACTCTCGTTAAAGTGACCAGAAGACTTGGCCCAAAGAATAGAGATAGCACCGGCGATCAGGAAAGGAGGGCATGTAAGGACGAGAGTAATTGTGGTGTTGAAGCCAAGTGTGTTGACGATGGTAGGGAAGAAGTTCTTGAAGCCGTTGGTCGCAAGGTGAAGATGCTGGAGAACGATGAAGACCCAGACCTTTGGGTCGACAATGGCTTCGCGTAGGCCACTCCATGGATTTCCGTTGCCCTTCTGTCCGACTGTATCTCTCAGAACTCGATCATGCGCAAGTTGACGTTGCTCAGGTGTGAGCCATCTCGTCGTCAACGGTTCATCAGGAAGAGTAAAGCACGCCACGATAGCCACAACAAACGTAACCGCACCCTGAAGAATAAACAACCATCGCCAGCCCTTGATCCCCGCCAATCCATCCATACCCTCAAAAACACCCGCAGCAATCAAGCCCGCAAATGCAGAAGCTAGGACATTACCAGAGTAAAGAATGCTAATCCTAGTCGCCAATTCCTTCCTGGTATAAAACGTCGACAGCATGTACAGCGCACCAGGGTAATAAGGAGCCTCGACGATACCGAGAAAGAAGCGAGTGAGGAGAGCGCCGGTGTAGTTGTGGGCCACGGCGGTGAGGGAACTGACGACTGCCCATGCCATCATGAAACCGCCCATGTACCATGATGGTCTGACGCGGGTGATTATCATGTTGCTGGGGATTTGGCCGAGGACGTAGCCGACGAAGAGGATGGAGACGGAGGTGTTATACTGGGAGCCTTGGAGGTTGAGATCTTCCTCGAAGCCGTTGAGGCGGGCGAGGGTGATGGCGTTGCGGTCGAGATAGTTGAGCCAGTACATCAACCAAAGGGTGGGCTAGTAAGTCAGAGAAGGGTTCAACAATGGACGATGAGACTTACCATGATCCATTTATCGAGCTTCTTGACGAGTTTGATCTCCTCAGGATCACTCTTCGCCACAGCACCAGAGTAATCACCATTACCCTTCTTATCAAGGACTTCAGCAGAGTACTCCTCATGAGCAGCGTTTTGCTTCTCAGCATCGAGGGTCTCGACACCCATCTTGTGATCTTGGGATGTCATGATGTCAACTCTCACAGAACCTATCTCAGAGAACTTGTGAAAGAGAATGATTGTTGATGCGAAAAAGCAGGGGGATGATGCGGTATTTGAACTTGTTCTCTGAACTTGGGTTGTTCCCCGCATACCCCAGATTCAGGATATCCGGGGGTGGGATTGTTGAGGGGATCACCATGAGGCGAGGAGCGAGAATATCCTGGTTTCGGGGACGGGCCCGATGGCCGAGTTGTGGTTTTGCCAAGACGCCATTTTTGGGGGGCTAGATTGTCATGGAGGAGGATTTCTAGTGTTGAGTCAAGATTTGTGTAAGTGGATGATGATATAGAGGATAACGATATCCGGGATAGCACTACATTAATTGCATTTTTGGAGAGTCTAAGTGAGAAATTGTAGTACTCTGATCAAAAGAAGTAGAATTATTTCATTGTTCTCTATAATACTGGCGGAAAAAACATCCATACTCATAGTCACACCACGATGCATCCATCATCCATCAACGTCACAATCCCAACCCCACGAGTCAGGATTAAGCTAACAATTAAGCTTAGTTCCCCAATCCCAGTCTCTTA
>JABSTL010000561.1:0-18957 GCA_013759095.1 Fusarium sp. NRRL 29148
GTGTTTGATGTGGGCTTCCAAGGGACAAGAGGAAAACCCAAAGTCAGGCCAGTTTCATATGTTTCCGATCCGCCTGCCGCTGTCATAGGGCAGAAATAGCTTCTAGCCCCTGTCGGCTGAGGGTTGAGATAGGGAGGGATCTTTGAGGTGTGAGGCGGCAGACGAGTCAGGTAACGACAGGGAATTGGAGGGTCAGAATCAAATTCCAAATACCGGGCCCTGAGGTAGGCTTTGGACTTTGGACTTTGGACTGGTCTTGGCTCTGGGGTATGTCTAGAATCTCTAGTTTTATCTTCACACAAGATGTTACTCGTACTGCATGAACATCAAATCACACGACAGAAGATGTTGAAATCTATATCACCAAGCATTTCTTATTTTCATGCAACACAAAAACTGCATAACTCTGCCGCCTCACTCTTGCTCTTCTCTCTCTCGTTGAATCACGTTCCCTCAAAGGGAAGGGAAAAAAAAAAACACTTGAAACGATGAAACGCCATCTCAAACTCAGAAGCCAATACCATGGGTAGACCCTTGTCAAGCTGGCCTACCAGGGCTTAGCCTCTTTTTTCCCCTTTAATAACGACGTCGCGAAAGAACTGTCCTCAACAGTCAACTCGTCTTATCCAGATCCTCACAGACTCATTCTTGCAACCCAATCAACCCTCAAAAGGGGTCGTCGTCGGACAATTCTTCCCTCTCCTTGGTTGATAAACGTGAAATTGCCGATCCCACCAAGATTCGGCACCACCACAAACGTTAGTACCTAGAGCGAGCTACTGTCGGCAGTGGCCCTGAGAAAAGTTACCGTGACGTCCACGAATAGGAGGGTCAGCCTTGGCCGTTAGGGGCCTCTGCCCTGTACCCCGTAGCCGTAGGTTAGTGCCAAGAAGGCCTAGAACCTCCGGGTTAGCTTCCATGAGGGGTGGGAAATGGTGCTGATTGGCTTCTCGGCAGTGGACGTTGGCTTCTCTGAGACAGGGTCTTGTGCTTCATCTCAAAATCAATTTCTCACTGCATGCATTGATAAATGTCTGCTAACAAGTCCTGCAAGTGCCCTGTCGGCTGTCATTCCAACCTTCTAACGCCTGTAGGTTGGTAATTAGGGAGTCTTTCATTGTATGTTGAGTTGACAATCTCGCAAACATTATACACTAGCACAATACAGTATAACATAACCCATTTACCCTTGTCAACGTCTCACGGTTTATTCTCTTCGGTCCGATCTCGCACTGGTAGATAATGATTGACATTTAAATCACACAGAAACACAAATCACAAAGCACAAACCCCACACAAACTACTGTCAACTCCTTAACCACGCTTGCAACGACAGGGACTTTTGCATACAGGATTACAGAGTTTCGAACCAAGAGAGCTCGAGCCCTCCTTTAGTCCTAGACAATCATGGCGAGAAAAGGAGCGAGGAGCTTGTCGTCCGTCTCAACACTTCAATTCACTTCGATAACCTTCTAAACAAGGATAAATTAACTTTGCTATACAGTAGTAACCTAGACCTAGTCATGTTCAGATTATCAGCGTCCCATGACTGACTCTTGGGAAGCATCCTTCATAGGAAATCTTCCGAGCACAGCTTGGCGCACCTTAGTGGCCTCACTGTGACCTGTTGTTGCTGGCCTATCGGGTCGATTCCACTGCACGAGGATAGGTGATACGTGAGATATTGGATGTTTGGTATCACCGTCACACAGACCGTTGCGATCTCGAAGATATACTTTGATCTTGAAACGCGGTCCGCCATTAGCCCAGCTCGGTTCCCTTTGACATTTCTCTCCTTGATTTGTGATAACATCTTCTGCATAAGTCGTAAGGGTAGAGCCAATCGGGTCATTACAACGCGTCGGCGCAAGCGTTAGCAATTGAGGACAGTCTCCGGATAATTTAGAAAGTCAGTATGTGCGTGCCGCAGTTAGCTCGGTAAGATTGTTGCATTTAAGCGGAAGTTTCTTTTGAACCAGGCACAGAAAGCTTGCAATATCCTTCTGACGGTGATAACTCATTCGGGTATTGCTGCAACTTGGTACATACATGTGCCCGCAGACTGCTAGGTATAACGGATATCATCCTCACGCTTTACTCCTAACCAACAGCCAAACTCATCAAACTTGATCTTGAATTAGATTTCACCCCCTGGTCACATCTCCCTTCGTCCACCGATTCATTGAGACCTGGCGTTAACCTTAGTGCTTGGTGTTCTTGATGTCGGCAACTTCTTCCCGGATGCTGGGCGTGCGGGCGCCCTCAGGACCCTCGGCGTCGAGCTTGCTGTGAAGGTCGCCAACGCCAAAGAGCTCGTCCATCTGCTCCAGACTGAGACCCTTGGTCTCGGGAACGAAGAACCAGACAAAGATACCCATGAGAAGATCGAAACTGCCGAACATGAAGAACATACCCTGTCAGGTTTTGATTAGCTATCTCAAACGCATCAAGGCGATTGTTTCAGATACTTACGTAGCCGGCAGGTCCCATGGTCTTTTGCATGGTCAGGACAGTTCGGGCAATGATAAAGTTGAACAGCCACTGAGTAGCGGCACCAATGGCGACATTCAGAGCTCGAAGACGGGCAGTGGGAATCTCAGAGACAAGAATCCAGCAGCAAGGTCCCCAACCGAACTGGAAGAGAGCAGCCCAGAGGTAAATGCAAACAATGGCAACGTATCCAAAAGCAGAGATGCCTTGTCCAGCAACAGGAGGCTCGACACGACCGTAGATACCGATGATGTACATGGTAAGAGCCTGAGCAGCACTGGTCCACAGAAGACTGCGTCGTCGACCGAGAGAGTCGGCACAGAAGATGAGGAAAGCGGCACAGCCCAAGACCTTGACGATACCGTAGACACCAGTGGCAAAGAGTGAGACGGTTGTACCAGTCATACCCAGAGATTGGAAGATCTGAGGAGCGTAGTAGTTGACGGCGTTAACACCAGTCATTTGTTGACAGATCATGAGTAGAACAGAGATGATAGCTCGCTTTCGGTTACCGGGAATGGTGACAAGTTCTTTCCAGAGAGTTGAGGCAGAGGCGTCGCCTGTCAATCGCTTCTCAGTCTCAAGCTGAGCAGACATCTCCTGAAGCTCGGCCTGGACATACTCGTGGTCCTCGGGAAGCCTACAAGAAGCCATGTTATTTAATGGTGTCGTTTCAGTCCAAAATTGACTTACATGCGAAGGCTGATGAGAATAGACTTGGCACGTTCCCAGTCATCCTTGCGTGCACACCATCGAGGGCTGTTCACTGTTAGTGAAGATTTCATTTTCATATGGAATCGACATGTCCTACCTTTCAGGGGCCAGCAACATGCAAGTGATCAGGAGGCTAGAGCCGGTCAGTATAAACTTTTGGATATCGTAACATTGGTTCTTACACGGCGGGAAGAGCCTGGAGAGCTAGGGGCAGAGCGTAGACCGTGGGAGCCTTGAGGTGGAGAAGAGCGCCATAGTTGACCCTGTTGATATGTTAGGCTGACTTCATAAAACGATATCACCAGCTCTAGCTTACCAGAATGAAAGCATGACACCAGTAACGATGAATAGCTGATAAAAAGCTGTACAAAGTTAGTAACAACCCCCGTAGACTTGTGGAGAAAAAGAAAAGGACTTACAGGTCAAACCACCACGGATAGCTCGAGGTGCACACTCAGACACGTAAAGGGGCACCAAGGATGAAGCAGCTCCGACACCCAGACCGCCAATAAAACGACCAACGTACATAAGGGGAAGAGAACCATTAGCAGTAGAGGCAGCCTGAAGAATAACACCGATAGTGGTGACCATGCCGGTTCCGACGAGACACCATCGTCGACCAAACTTCTCAGTAAAGTACGAAGTGAAGAAACAAGCAGCGAAACAACCAGCCTGGAGGGTAGAGACAATGTTCTGGTCAAGTGTAACCTTGGCCTCAGGAGTATAGTTGAATCGCTCCTGTGTGGCCTTCATAGCGAGGACACCGCCGATAGCACCAGTGTCCCAACCAAACAACATGCCTCCGAAGCATGAGCCGGCGACGATGGCAAAGACACGCCAGTTGTAAATCTCCTCGGGGTCGGTCTTCATCGCATCATTGCGAATGACCTTCTTGAGGATGCCCGCGAGACCCATGGTTGCGGTGTTGCAAGACAACGAACTACTGGGGGGTAGCTTGAGTGGCGATAGCCGAGGATCGTTGAGATGGGAGTGGGCTCAAGCTAAGAAACAATAGAGGGTATGTTTTAAATTTAAGCTTGTTTCCCCGGATTTAGAGTCGAAACAAGATGTGGAGCTGCCAATATATTCAAAGGCAAGCTCAAAGTCGAAAGGCACCAATAATTGATTGTGGTGTGATCTCTGAAGAGGAAATCAGAATCTCGAGGGGAGCTGGCAGGATATTAAATGATCGTCCGGCTAAGCTCGAGGTCCAGTGTTGTAGTCGACACGAGCTATCAAGCTCCCCTAGACACCACCACCGGAAACTGATCGACCAACGGCCAGTGACAGCCAAGTCTGGGGTCACATCAAGACAACTCTCACCCCCAATATCGGCGCATCGGCCTTATTGGTGTAAGATAGAATCTCCCCATGTCAATTGCACGGGTTGTTGAGGAGGCTTCGAAGCGTTGCCTCTTTGTGCAAATTAGAGGCACAGACTAAGACAGACGACGCAAACTCACGTCCGAATGAAACCACGACCCTGGTCATTATCCTGTTTCGCATTGATATTACCAGCACTCGCCCAAGTTATAGCCCTACAGGCTCTTTCGATGCTCGTCCAAAGGCTCGAAACACCATCTATCAGCGAGGATCAACATAGTGAGTATACCAGTCCAAAGCGGAGACCATAGAATAACCATATATCCATAAGCGAAAGAATTGGTTCGCTTAGTCTAAAGATCTCGGCGGATGAAAAAGCCCACGAATCGACGTTCACCTGTCGTCGAAAAGTGGCTGCGCTATCAAGTGCGGCAGAAGCAACGTACCCCAATGTTGCGAAATGCCCAGACGCCGCTGAGAGGAATCCGAGGTGAACTTTGGGGGCACCGTATCCGTAGATTCATCCAACATGTCACAGAGCCCTTGACAACTCACATGCGGGCGTCTCTGATCATTCTCGCCAACATGCGGGGGAGTGACAGAGACTGCCGCGTGAATCCTGGGGTTGTGGAGAGAAGCTCCACTGATAGCTCTCCATCTGGGGCGTCCGCCGGCTGAAGTCGATTGATGATAACATGGCAACATGGGTGTTGGGGAGAGTTGTGACCGTCTTCATGATCTGATACGTGGAACTGAGTCTCTCCGGCGGGGATCGCACATGAGTCTAGCCTCTAGTCAACTTAAGGCTTTGAGCTATGGGCGAATGCGGAGCTTTCTTTAAGGTTATATCGTGCTGAAATGAATGAATGTGATCACCTCAGCCTCAACAGCCAAGCTTCCAAGACTGATCAATCTACTCCGGGAATCATTCTGTGCCAAGATTTGGAACAAGCTGCAGGCCCTCCCCGCAAAGCAGGCATAGACGAAGCGGGGAGCAGGACTTCAGATGAGGAGAAGATAACATGATGCTTTGATTGATGGGATCTTTCAAACCCGTGTCCTCCATCTAATTCCTTCCAATCAAGCTTACCTCTTGTCCTAACATTTGGGGTTAAGCATTCATCTCTTTCTCTAGCCAGCCAGGAACGGGAGGAGTCTTGGCCCATCCATCGAGATAGCTTTCTTTGTTCACCCCAACCCCCGAGGGCTTGGCATATATAGCAGAGACATACCAGACCGACTCACCAGCTTTGATAGTATGTTGCAGAGTTGGAATTGTGCTTCTACTCTCAACCAAGTTCGAGTTCGGATCCGCATTAACCAGCATAGCCTGACGTTGTTCCGCCCGCTCTAAAGCTTTGATGCCGACAGCGCCTTTCGATACTGCAAAAGCCCCCGACTTTCCGCTTGCCCAACCATCAGGTGTCTTAAGATCGTAATTGCCAATTATCTTAGGATATGTTCCCTCATACTTTGTTTCATCGTATGGTCCAAGATATCGTCCATTGGTTGAGTTGACATTGGAAATAGCAAAGGAGCCATCCGCCGTCATGACCTCACGGCCACTCTTGATCTGATGAACTCGAAGATGCCAGTTGGGGGTTTCTTCTTGTGAAGGGATCAAGATGGTGCGAATTGTGACATCTGGGAAAGGCTTCCAAATCGAGACGAGAACTGGGGCGCCTTCACGGTCTTCGATCCCCGCATACTCACAAAGCCTTCGGGTCTTCCAGTACTCGCCCCCATCATCTGAGAGCCCCAGTTGCGATGCCAGTGCATACTGCTCTAGAGAAAATAGACCCGGGGGTACCGAGTATCCGTATGCACTGCTGTAAGCAAATCCGCCGTATTTGGCATGGGTTCCTTTCATTGGGTAGCTGCAAGCTTGTCCTGACGATAGAAGCATGCAGTGGCCGCCAAGGTAACTGTACTAACGTCAGTCTCACATGGGTGTACGTATAAGGTGGTATCTACCTCATAATATGACCCGGTTGGTTAAGAGCTTTCATCTTGGGGATTACACCACTGGTTGACTCCTCGTCGGATGTCCAGAAAGGGTGATCTTCTGGTGTTGCCAGGCACATAAATGCTAGGCATGCCCAGTACTAAGAGTCCCCATTAGCAAACTTTTCATAAATTGTCAACCTATGTGACTCTTACGGGGCTTCCGGGGCTGTTATAGTTCTCCGCCATCTAGTTTCGTCAGTTGTGGTCAGCAGCGTACAGGGAGGAACAATACTTACATACATGTTTGGGTAAGAATACCCAATCGACAGTGTACCATTTGACGTCCAGATATCACCTTGGGTCTGCCACCAACGCAAGTGACGAAACACAACTCCTTTCACCATGCCCCAGGTCAGCGGTGCAGGCAACTCAACATCGGCATGGGCTAGCGCTCCCCAGAAAGAAACCATGGCAAACCGGTAGCCTACGCTTCGGCCATAGGGAATGGCTCTGCCTTCATCGTCAAAGTAATGGATTAAGTCTAGAGCGACCTGTTGTGCTCGCCACTTGAATTCTTCTGCCCGCTTTGGGTCTTCTTCCCCTGCTAACTTGGCGTACAATAGCTGAAGTAGCTGAATTGCGAAACTTGACGAGTAATAGTCCATTTCTGGCGCGTGTCAGTCAGGACTAATGATTTTAGACCTCAAGCTTACGATGGATGCCCTCTGGCCCATCGTTAGACCAGCCTCCTCCCCGATAAAACGTTTCGAGGTGCTCAATGTCGCTGTCAAGTCTTTCCTGGGAGAATTTACC
This sequence comes from Fusarium sp. NRRL 29148, assembly GCA_013759095.1. Classification (NCBI taxonomy): domain Eukaryota; kingdom Fungi; phylum Ascomycota; class Sordariomycetes; order Hypocreales; family Nectriaceae; genus Fusarium; species Fusarium sp. NRRL 29148. The sequence continues at coordinate 7,288 of JABSTL010000561.1, forward strand.
GCCGTTCTTTTTTAGCCCCAGGTTGGCAAATACACGGAACCATAACCAATTAGTGTTGGGCATACTGCGGGACTATTAGTCAATGAATCATTGGTGAATTGTAAGAGCTGACTTCTTCTCATTGATTGAATTTCCTAGCCATGTCTCGACATTGCTCTTCTCCTTGTCAGAAAGGCTGCTCCAAAACTCGGGGACAACAGCCAACGCCCAGCCTAACAAACCGTCAGTTGTCCACCATAATGAGACTTCGCATGGGAAGACCTACCCAGGGGACACATCTCAACCATTCTTTGGTCGTTGTCCTGAGGATAACCCCAATACTCGGGGTTGTCTGGATCAGTCCCTGACTTGATACCCTGAATCCACAATTCCTTGCCTTCGTATTCACCACCACCTGCCAGTAAAGCAGCTAAGCCCCAGAGTGGGCGGCATATTCCTTCGATTTCTGAAGCAGTCTGGTCGAATCTGACTGCTGTTGCACCGGGACACTTGACACGGGCTTTTTGGGGAGAGAAGAATGGCTCTAGAGGATCAAGAACAGTGCGAAGGAGTTCTTGAACAGATGCACGATCCTTAATCTCAACCTTGGAAAAGGGATGTATCCCATTGTATCCAAGACAAAGGGGTTGGTTAGGTGTCATTGTGTTTTATCGAATGGTGTAGCTTGAAGTTAACTGCCAAGATTCATTGAGTAGCAGAGATGGAGCAAAGGATAAAGAAGAGATATATATCGAAACTCAGCTCATAACTTACCCGCAGCTCATGCATGTCACCTACGGGCCACGGCACCAGGACCACGCATTTTATCCTCTGCCTTTTGCTTTTATCCGTTGATAGCGGGGACAAAGCTCTTATGTACATGGCCGGGTTTCCGTGTTGATCAGTGAGGGGTTCCATGCCGCGTGGGATGGTTGACCCCAAGAGTTTGGGGGTCCTGCGCTGGTATGACGATTGACTGCCGAAAACGGAGCTATATAAACTTTATCCAATATCTCGGCAATGGCCAGATTCTTTTGGATAAAATGGAAAGAAAGAAAAGATGAACAACAAACTTGATAGCAAATGGCTCCGGTGTAACTAACAGTCAAGGCCTTTGTCAGCTGCCGAAAGTGGCTTACCCTAGACGTCTACTATGTCGCTTTGAATCTCCTTCAAGGCCACCTTCAAGAAGCAACTTGAAGGTGTTTCAAATCAAATTTATACAAAAAAGTTTTTTTTTCTCTTCTTTCAATCTCGATGCTTGCGGGGCTTTTGTGATTCTGCTACATTTCATCAACCAGCGGCAATTACAAAGTCTCTTATCCAGCATTACCCTTCTTCAGCTCAGTCTGAGTTGCGACCTATCTATAATCTCTGCTGTTTCACAACTATGGCCGACAAACACGAAGAAACTATAACTGTCAGCATCGATAGAGGCGAATCAAATGAAGCGCGTAAGGACGAACTGCCATCGTCTCCCCTCTCCTCAGCACCCGACCATGAGGATCATGATATCCCAACCATAGTAGACCAGCCGCTGGATTCGCCCAATAGTCGAGAAGATACCCCGCTGACGACCTCTAAGAAGATGGCCAAAGGCAAGCGTAGGGTCCTCGTGAAAAAAGTACCGAAAAAGTCGAAATGGAACGCGGATAACATTCTGACGGATCCTAAATCACCCCTAGCTTCAGCTGATCTCAGAGTAAGGCACTCCGTCTTTTGTAACTTAGTAAGATCGCTAACGGAAGTAGAGCATACTATCGAATCCGATGGCCTGGGATATTCTTGACAAAGAAGAGAAGGCGGAAATCCTGGCACTGTTCCCTGATTCCCAGCACATTCTAAATCCTGGCATGGAGGATGCCTGCCCAGATTTTGCATCACTCATGAACGACGACAGTTTCCGCTACGATTGTGCTGCTTACACAGAAAACATCGCCCAGGGGCGGCATGATCCCGAATGGCTAGCACATGCTTGGGTAGCTCATGAGAGACGCAAGTTGGGCGATTTCGACGAATTTCTGGACAACAAGTTCAGAGATGAATGGGACGTCGAGCTACCACCAGAGCTCAAGACAAAGCGAGGACCTGCCGTGTCAAAGGAGGCAGGCGATGTCACAATGGAGGACACTGAGACAGTGAAGAATGAAAGCGACAAGAAGGAGGACACTAATATGAAGAACAGCACTTCGGGGAAGAAAGACGACCCCGACATTGACTCTGAGGTTGACGAACTTCAAAGATGTGACCCGGCGCACGAGGGACCTATATCGGTGGCCATTGCACAGCGAAAAAGCTCCATGATGGAGATTGATGGTGATGATACAAGGGACGAGCTTGCTTGAGGGTAGAATCTGCGGGTAAAGAGCGAAGCAATGAGATTGGGGCGTTATTATTCATTCATGATAGAACTACGCCGCAATTTGACATGGGAGGTTTACTTTTGTTTTGACTTCATTATCATGGCTTGCTTGAGTTACCTATAGACTAAGTTAAGGCGTGTTTGCGCATTTGGACCTCGCGCCACAGTCCGCAGCACAGTACTAAGTACATATATACACTGTAGTTTTTTTTGTATGGGATAAGATGCATCGTAGTCTCTCTGCTACACTCTCTTTCTGCATAAATCAACCGTTCTTTTTACTTGAACTATGATGAGCACTCAGAATCAGAGAGCACTTTCTGCCTGCCAGTTCGGTTTCTACACTTGAACATGATGTATCTGTGAACTGAGGTCATGAAATGTTAGTCCTTCCAAGCAAGTCCCCTTGATCCCTGAGTACTATACCTACTAGTGTCCATCATGAAAGCGGGAGATTGAGTGGCAGATACCCTAAGAGGGGGAAGAAAACTCGGGATTTTGACCCTAAAAAATAAAAAGATTTGAATAATTTAACACAAGTTTCGAGTAAGTTTAGTATACCTTTTCCCGAGTTTATATTGATACCTTGTATCAAGTCAAGGTCTGATGTTTTCTTATTCCCTGAGGATGCCTTAGGCGGATGACCCACTGAATTTTAGCAACACCCACCACAAACAAGACCCAGGCGCTGATTAGAATATTTCATCTTCTCAGCCTTAACAAAGATATATCTGACGGTTTCACAGAACGGACGAGTTAACCGTGCTTTTTTTTTGTTCACCGTGACCACAAACCATCGATATAGCGCTTGTACAGGCCTCAGGCATGCCCTAGCATACGATGGCACCGACCTCGAATGTCCATGCTCGGTCGCACAGTCTGCTGCTCTTACAGAAACTCCTCAACCTTCGTGACGGCGCAAGTCCTCTCACTCTCGTGATAGACAATCTCGAACAACCTGCGCGACCAGTTCTTAGAGAGTTTGTGTCGAGAGCAAAGGTATTAAAAGTCCCCTAAAAACATGAGAGCCAGTATGACTGACTTGGAAAATCCAGATTGCAAAGACACAAGTTATCTTCCTGTCGCTGGTAACGCTGAAGAAACCACAAGATGCAGATGTTTTCATAAAAGCTGCAGACAGAGATCTTCAGACTGTGCGCAAAGACTTGTTGAATCATTATCCTGCTTTCAACCCTCTTTTGGACAAGGGAAAGCCCACTCAAAGTAAGCCCAGCAGAGTTATGATATGAGGAGGTCATCTCTTTGCTAACTATCTCAAGGGGCCGTTGTGATTGTCGACTCACTAAACGCCTTAGCATCTGCCGCTCCTCAGTCCCTGGCAAGCTTTCTCTCAAGCATCATCACACCATCTGTCTCTATCGTTGCCACGTACCATGATGATGTACCCATAGTACTGCCAAGGTCGTTCAGCGAGTATGAACCCCATCCTTTCACTGTACTATGCCACCTCGCTACTGCTATCCTGAGGCTATCCAGTCTTCACCAAGAGATTGAACGTCAGAAGGCTCGAAACAGGAGCATTCAGGAGCCAGAGTGGGGTTTGAACGAAGATCGTGAGGGAGTGCTCGTCGGTCTTGGAGAGAAGGGCAGAGATCGGAATGAGGACAGCAATGGAATTGTTATTAATATGGAACTAAGACGACGAAGTGGAAGAACGGTTTCAGAAAAGTTTATTCTCAGCTCCAAGGGATTGGTTACAGCGCCTCAACCCGGCAAGGTGTGCTTGCTTATTGATCACCCAATGTTCGCAGCACCAACGGACAGTGGAGAGACCGGCGAAGGAGAGGAGGAGCCTGAGAGTACATTCAATCTGGGGCTCACAGAAAAGCAACGAAAGGACCGAGAGGGTATTGTGTTGCCATACTTTGATGCGCAAACGGATATCGGTGCAGGAGAAGGAGGAAGAATTCTTTACGAAATGGGTAGAGAGGACGACTTTGATGATGAGGAGGATGAGATATAGAGACGAGAAACGACTTCTATCATAGGATTGACGCATTATGACCTTCGACCTTTGCTGTTATAGAGTTATGATAGTTGACTAGTGTTTACTCCTAATGACCTTCAAGAGAACCTATCAATTGCAGATCGATGGCAGGGGTTTTTGACACAGCAAGTAAGAATAGAGTTTTCTTTGCAAACATACTCTAAAATAAGTATTTCTTGATGAGCCATAAGAATATTTGAATGCGAATTTTAACTATTACAAATTGCCATCTTGAACTGGAATGACAAGTTGGTTCGTTATCTTATCAGCACGGAGGTCCCTCTGCCATGCGCCAGCTCCAGCTCCACTGACCATCGATCATACATACAGATCCTCCAACAGCCAAAACGATCGAACTGCAATATTGCAAGTCAGAAACTGAGAGAATCTCCTATGAGAAACTCAGATCGATCGTCGAAATAGTATTTGGCCATTCTTGGCGTGGCTCAGTCTTCCCCCCTTCGACGTCATCCGCTATCGCCTGTCTTTCTTGACACGTAGTGGTAGCTGAAAGTCTTCAAGCCAAAGAAACAAAACCACCTGTAAACCGGCGCAAATTTCCCCTGCTTCCCAGCGCTCTACCCACAAACCACTACAATGATCTACTCTACGCAAATATCAAGGCTTGACGGTACGTTGCATCCTCTACAACACCATAAGTATATATACTAACACACTACAAGGCCTAATGCTCTGTGCCTCAGTCGATGATGAACAGGTACTCTCCACAACTCAGCTTTACCACGACTTTATGCTTACGAACCCTCTCAACAGGCCGAGTCCACCCTCGCAGAGACCAAGCAGAACGTGCGCCAGGTCCTCCGCAAGCTCACACGCAACTCCGAGTCCCAGGCCTCCATCGAGACCCCCAACCACACGCTGCACTACCTCATCGACTCGGATATCGTCTTCCTTGCCATCTGCGCTCCCTCGTACCCCCGAAAGCTTGCCTTTACCTACTTAGCCGACCTCGCTCGCGAGTTCACAACCACCTACCCAGCATCTCAGGTCCACTCGCCTGCTCTGCGACCCTACGCCTTCATGGAGTTTGACACCTTCATCTCGAAGACGAAGACCACCTACGCTGATTCCCGAGCCTCGGCTAACCTCGATAAACTTAACGATGAGCTGCGCGATGTGACAAAGGTAATGACCAAGAACATTGAGGATTTGCTCTACCGTGGAGATAGTCTGGAGCGCATGGGGGAGATCAGCTCGAGGCTGCGTGATGACAGCAAGAAGTATAGGAGAGCTGCAGTGCGAATCAACTGGGAATTACTGGTAAAGCAATACGGACCCTTTGCAGCTCTTGGGTTCATCATCATCTTTTTCCTGTATTGGCGGTTCTTTTAAGAAATGCAAGCGAGCTGTTTCTGCTTATACATCTAATACCTAAGTCTGGCCACTTGTACTTTACTCCGGGAGTGTGCAATTGAGAGCTACAATTCAACATTTCAGGGGTATGTGACACCCAAGCTGTGTCCTTATATCAAGAGGGGGTGCTGCTGGGTTGTGTACTCGTATGATCATTTATGACTGAGCTAATTCGTCTATCCACGCTCGCTTTGGCAATTCTTGCTAAATCATAACCTCAATGCTGCTCCTGAACCATGCTGCCTCACCTAGGTCATACCGTATGAGACTCCAAACTCCAGATGTCATCTGCTCTACCCAAAATTGCCAAGAAAAACACCATATTTTTGTCAACAAGTTCCAAAGCCGACCGCTTGCTCTGAACTACATCAATATGCAATTATCTGAAGTCGCTTGTGCTTGAGAGGTTGGCGCCGTCACTGTATGTTGCCATTCAAGATGTTCCTGAAATGCCTCCATGTCTTCGTAGCCCAAATCCGGTCGATATGCATCATCGTCGTCATACTGCTCTTGAGGTTCTGTTGATTCCACTTCGCAATATGGGCACAGTAAGCCGGCCTGCCAATCCCGAGGCTGTGGTGCCATATGATTTGCGATGGCTACGGGCGCAAACACAACCTGCTTCTCTTGATGCCCAGACAACGTGAACGCTGTTGCTTGCCAGTGAGGGTTATCGATTGTTGGTGATAGTGTCAATATTGGAGACGCGGCGGCTTCTTGGAACGTCCGTATCGAGGGCATATTCTCAATATCCTCCCATACTATGTGACCATCGCAATAGTCGCAAACGAAAGCAATATCTCGATCGCCAAATCGCTTAAACGACCCAATAGTATTGCATAGGCGTAGCTCCTCCCGATATCTTCTCGAATACTCGGCCTCGTCTGGCACGGTCTTATTTAACGTCCATTGTCGCTGTTGTCGGTAGACGAGGAAAGCTCCCAAACACCTTGCCGATCCTTCTTTTTCCGAACTGTAAATTCGACGTGCTGCTCGACATTGTGCTCTGTGTAATTTTCGTTGTAAATTATGTGTTTCGCGGACCCATGTTGGGTTGATTGGGCCGCCTGAGCGACTCCAATCTCGTATCTGTTCTATATGAGCTGTAAATTGAGCTTTAAGAGCTCTCAGCTCTTCGATGGATTCATCTGGCCAATAAGTCAGTAAACAGCTCCGTCACTCAAATTTGTAGAAGTCTGAAGCCAACAGGAATGCCTGCATCGGGGAACACGTACGTTTCCGGTCGGTTTCATAGTATATCTGTCCATTAACCAAAGGTGCCAATTCTTGAAAGTCCTTCTTGGCTTCATCCAGCGCAGAAGCAAAGGCGTGTACTTGCTCGTGCTCGTCCGGTCCCCAATGGCTCTTGTCGGCCAAACTGAGGATTCGCAATCCCTGAGATAAAAGAGTCGCAATGGCCGCAAGCAATGACCCGACCGAGTCAGAGCTGCTCATGATTCGGTGTCGAGGATAAGGTTTGCGATTTCTCTCAAGTCTTGAGAGGGCGCGGGGTTGCGTCGAGGGAGGATAACGTAAGCCCAGAGTCTCGTGGAAGGGTATAATTCGTAGTAGAAAAAGCAATGGATTCGAAGTAGTAGAAAGATGTCAATCACCGGCGTCGTCGCGGGGCGAGGGACTGATGGGATTGGGGGCGGCGCATGAGGTTTCGTCGGCTCGAACCGGACTCCCCCGGCTCGAGAGAACGGGAGGTTATTGAAGGAAGCTTGACGACGTGACGATAGAGGCGATAAGAACTCCAACACAGGGCGCACAGGACGGGAGCGTTCGGCTGTGCTATTTATTTACTTGGTTGTATTCATGTAACCAAGCAACCGAAGGCATGAGATGAGGCTGAGCAATTGGGAGGTACGTAATGATTGTAGCACTTCTGTTCAGGGTCCTTTCCGTTATTGTCAAAGTGACCCTCGTGAAGGCGAGGCTGTGCAGACAAAAATACTGGGGGTTCTAAGGATTGATTTTTCAGACCGTCTATCGAAGAGTTTCAGGGGATGTAGAAGGAGGGAAATATGGTTAAAAAGAGAGTTGTCTCTAGCTGCTTGGGTATGACTACCTACCTAAAGAAGGTGGGTTATGTACGAATCGTGGACACTGAGGTTTGTACTGGGCACTGGACCACAAACTCCCAAGTCTGAAACAGCCAGCTTCCATTGATACACACGCTGAATAAAAAAGCTGAGGTGAGCTCCTCCACAAAATGACGGAATAAGGAACTGCACTGAAGTCCCCTGTAACTCACCCGCTATGACGCCCGTTAGTGGGTCATAAATTGCAACGTCCTGTTGGGAGCCCCGAACCTAGAGACCGGGGCGTTTCTCTGTCCTACCTACCTAGGTACCTTAGTTATCATCCAAATCGATCATTCGTACCTTCGTATATTCGTAGGGCTACGAAGCAGGAGGCATACACCAAGCCAGTTCATCAGTCAACTCGAGCCAAGGAAAGCTTGTCAATGGATCGTCAAAGAGGATGAATGTAATCACAACGACTCACCTCATATGAATCACATTGTTTCATTACACGAGTCCTGAAAGATCATTCTTTGTACACAGATGGTTTTGATTCCTATGTATCTGATATTCACCTAAAAATGGCCGATTACAACTACAACATAGATATCAAAGTGATGACTACGAACTAAACCCGACAGTCTAAACCGAAGGGCCTTTCCTCGGCTCGAATTGCCGTCTGCAACTCACTTCCGCTTCTTGGCCTTACCAGTATCCGCGCTACTGGTCTTGGCTTCGGCCTTGACATCCTCGACCAGTTCGTCCTTGGCCTTCTCCTTGGCCTCTTTGTCGTCAACAGCCTCGTCCTCTCCACCCTGGCCAAACTCGTTGATTCGGCTGTAATCGATGCGGTAAGCCCATCGTTGGTAAAGATACACGAAGAAGATAACATCGTCGCGAAGAGTGGCCAAACGGTGCAAGAAAGGCATCTTGATGGTAAAGGCAAACAGATCGTCGATGAAGGTATTGAGAAACTTGTACATCATGGCCTTGGCAGGCATATGGGCGACACTCTTCAGCCGGTAGTTGATGTACAGTGAGGGAACCATCATCAAGAAGCCGTAAGCGTAGACAGATCCCACCAAAGTAGTGATGATGTAGGAATACCAAGACTTGTGGGAGTCATAATAGAGAGAGTAAATGCCATATGCGATCAGCAGAGGAATGCCAGCAATGTACATGTACTTGAAAGCAATCTCATCGTACTCCTTGGTCCTCTCTTCAGTCTCGGTCAACTTTTGCTTGTCCTCGAATGCGATAGTGTAAGGGAGGAAAGATCCTGGTCCACCAGGACGAATGCGAACGTTGACAACAGTGGTGATCTTCCAGAACTCAATGACGATACCAACGACCTGAGATCCCAGAATCATCCAGCTAGTGTTCTGAGAGTTGTCGAGGAGGTACAGGAAGATGACAGTTTGCATGAAAACATTGGCCAGGATCGAACGGACTGAGATACCGACGTTATCCTTTTTCTTCCGGTAGTGGGCAATATCGGACCCGAACGCGAGAGTCTCGAGAATCATGTGCAAGATACTGACTACAATGGTGACGCCGAGCAAGATTGGGTTAGAGTCGAGGAACACCTCCTTGATCATCTCGATCTCAGTGCCGTCACCGCCACCAGGAAGCGAACCACCAAATGCTGCCTGTCGAGCAGACTCCTTGGAGTTGGTCTCAAGCGTAGACATGAGCTGGAACTGCCAGCTGGCCAGGTTACCAAGATCGATACGAAGGGGGAGTTCCTTGACTGTGTCGTTGAGGAGGGTCATCTGGTTTGTCAATTGCCAAAAAGTGTTGACGAACAGAACAGGGTCTATCAACGTTAGTTACCATGTCATTGGCATACAAGTTGTTGCTACTTACAGTACCACGCGTGCTGACCAGAGCCATCTCGAGCACCAGTAGCCTCAAGACGCAAGTATTGTCGCATCTGAGGGGCCATCATGGCGAAATCCTTGACACCCAGGTCGGGGACGAAGGACAAGCTGGCATTAGGATGATAGTAGTTCGCAATAATAGGTCCAGTGGGTTCCTCCTCTTCCGGTTCCTCCTCATGCTTGGGGATATCCTCGAGCAAGTTTCGTGTCTTCGCAACCCTCTTTTTGGGAAGGTATTGTGTTAAAGGCCAAGTGAAGTAGTAGGCTTTGGACGTATCATATCCGGGCTGCTTAGGATCGAGGTTACTTCCAGGAAGGCCAATGTAAAAATGACCCCAGAGGGTACCATTATGCTGGACAGCTGGAGGAACCGTGAACTTGGTCTCAATCGTTCGCTTATCGGACTTATTGCTAAGATGGAACTCCTTCTCTTGTAAAACGAGATATTCGTCGGGAACTTGCGAGATAGGCGCTGGGTTGAACGACTGGGAGAGCGTTACGATGATATCGACGTGGCTATCTTGAGGCCAGATGGGCGCAATGTTCTTTGGGATATTGCGGTATGTCGCACCCTCGTTGAGTTCCTTCGGGCGAAGCTGGAAAGGAGGGATACCCTCGACATTCCCAGGTACTGTAACGGCTTCACCAGTCTCGGGATCGGTGACTGTAACTCCTCGTTGGTCCTTTTTCAAGGCCAAGTTGAGGGCCGCATTGAGGCCAAAGTAGATGGCGCCGCCAAGGAGAAGCTTGTTGAAGCTGAAACCCTACATAGAATCGATGTTAGTGTATGGTCATGATGTGAAATTTGCTTTGCGATGACTTACACTACCACCGCCACCTTGCTGCTGCTCGCCTTGGCGAGGAGGCAAGACTTGAGCTTCAGCCATTGCGTCTGCTTCGATTCAATCGCAGAGAATGGCAGACGTTGTGCAATGGGTTGAAGAAGACCTGCAGGATACTACCTTGATACTAGAGTCAAGGTTGTTGGTTGATGCACCTGAGGCGACGTGTTTGGTTGGTCAGAGTTCTGAGACCAAGGATGGAAATTGGAAATCCCCTCGCAGTCCACTTCAGGCTCCATGATAGTTGACGTTGACGTGCTGTGGACACGAACGAATAGCGATTGGCCACCTGAACACGTACCCCTGTACCTTCTACTGTGGCGGCCGTTGTCGGCTCGGAGATTGACTACCTACGTTTGAAAGATGCGTCTACTAAAAGAGTTTAAGATACAGTGCATCATGGGGAGATCATGGCCCCGCCATTGAACGCATCAATGATGTTCAAGACAATGCTCACGATGCGAGATTCATGCTAACCTGAAGCCATGCCGGGGATCGCCCTATCCTGCTAGAACACGCCTCACGTCCCGGTGACCAGCTGACCTCAGTCATCAATGGCATTGTCCAGTAACATATCTTGTAAGTGACAGTTTGTAGTGGCACAACTTACATGAATGCACGGAGCACGGCCGCAAGCAGCCCCTCAAAGACGTGGCTCCCGTCGCTCCATATCAATAGCCCGATAGGCAATTGGCAGATGTTTGTGTTGGTCAACTAACTACCTAGTTCCTGGGCTATTCTATTCATATGACTACTATATAAACTCGTAAACTTTCATTCTCTTGACTCTTTCTTGTTTCTATTTTCCTTGTTGAATCAAGATTTATGCTCCAAAGTTTGACTCATCTGGGATATTCTTAGTTCAAGTTAAATCCTTCAGGGTCGCCACATAAGACGAGGTCTATTGTTAACCGCCTCCGTCATTGCTCGCATCTTATTATATAATAAATAGTCCTCCTCCACCCGAACTCAACTCTTTTTCAACTCTTAGTCAAGTCCTTTCAGAGACAATCTCTTTATATATACTATATCACACAACCTACAGTCTTTACAACAAATCAACAAACACCTCCATCATGACTGCTGACAGCACCATCCCGTCACAGGCAGCCGTTGCCTCACAGAACGGCCACCCTCGAACCAAGATTTGCGTCTACTGCGGTGCTGCTCCTGGCGTGAGTCCTCCTCACATTGAAGC
>JABSTL010000562.1:0-43640 GCA_013759095.1 Fusarium sp. NRRL 29148
GCTTGCCTTTCTCTTCTCTCTTGCGGGGGCTTGGGGTACCTTTGCAGGGAATACAATCCTTGCACTTGCACGCCTCCATCAACTTACATCCATTGTCCTTGACTTGATATGACTTGACTTGAATTAGTTGAAAATCATTATGGAGCCCGGCAGATGGGCCATGTAACGCCAATCGTGGCGCTGTTTTTTGTCTTTTTCTTTCCTTGTGTTTCCGAGGGGCGGCCACGCGAGATGGCGCTCTGAGCGTGTTGGGCCATGTAGCNNGAGGTGAGAGGTGAGAGGTGACAGAGAGGGATAGAGAGAGTCGGATCAGACTAGCGAACATGATCACTAATTGGTTTACAGGGCAGTAGATCATCAGGGTTTTTGGTGTAGGTAGTTTCGTTAGTGTCAATCACTAAGAATCTGCAATGCCAAGTTTGAAGTTTAGTTTCCCCAACTTTCTTAATGATCAGCGCCGTGTCTTCCGAGGACCAACGTACTAACATACGGTAGTAAGATAGAATTGATCGGTGTACATGTACCATTATTTCGAAGCCTGCTGAAATCGAATCGTGCATGGCATCTCATCTCATGTAATGTAATGTCATATTACTGTGTCCCCAGATGAAAGACCTTGTGTTCAGAGAGGACGGGGGACGGGCCATGTCATGTCATCCCATTCTTGACACAGACGCAAACATGTCCCTAAAGAGATTCAGATTCAGATTCAGATTCACGAATTCTAGTTCTGGGGTTCACTGAATCCCTATCCCATATCCCTCCCTACATTGCCTATTATCTTGCATCGGATCCGCTGTTTGTCACTATGCATTAGGTCCAGCTATCGGAAGTATGTCTTTCAAAACTACCCTTGTATCCCCTCATCAGTTCCAGTTTTTCTCTTACATTCGCTGCTCTAAACACAGCCAAGACTTTGTATCTCCATTCTCAAGGGCACTTTGAGTTTCCCCTCTTCTCACGAACAACCCAATCAACATATTTTGATATGATGATTCCTTGAGCCAAGATCTTGAGCCGGGAACAAGGAAGAGATCATGGCTTCATTCTAGGCCTGTATTCTCATACTAACAGCTAACTCGTAAATCGCATCAAACACCTTTCGAGTAAGCCCCGACGAATCAGAGGATCTTAAATATGTTTCGTGATACCAAACCAATCTTCAAAAGGCTATTCGTTCCCTCCTTTAGTCTCCCCTCACACGGTATAGCACGGCCCAGTCCCGGTGTTTGCTCCACACGCTACGGTCTTCCCGCCGGTCCCCGCCACGTTTTTGGGAGTGACATCGCCTGGAACATCAGCCCGCTAAGAACATTTTGGAGATGGTTTATCGTTAGGGAACCTGCATATGACCCTTCATTCCTGGAACGTGCCCTGAAGCGAGGAGACTCTGTCCAGTCGTTCTCTTTTGATTCTTCAGCCACGCCGTGGATGCCGTTATTACAGCATGCGAGAGCAGGCAAAGACGGTAAAGAGAGATTTCAGCTCGGATACGTACATGATGAAATGAAGATATGCAAGGTGCAGTAGTAGAATAGTTGACTGAATATACATCAGTGGCTGCTTGGTAATGAGACAAGCAGTAGGCTATCTCTCACAGGTCAAACAGTCCAAATACCTATCTGTCATATTTCCACTTATTCTAGGTAGCAATAAAATACAATGCATTATCAAGTATCGAGTATCAGATAATAATCAATTGTATTTTGATATGATAACGGCATCTCATCGCTTACAACGTCCTCAGCATTACCCCATTTTCCCCGCAATCTTCAACTTAGACTACCCGTTCCCCCAATCAAGCCATCCATACCAAAACTTCAAACATCTCCAGCTTCTCCGCAGATCCCTTCAAACTCAAACTCAAACTCAAGATACAACACAAACCGCGTCATTCTCGCCTGTTCCCCTCCGCCTCTTCTTTCAAATCCTCAATTCCTACTGGCTCTTCAATCTCTTCCCCTAAGGGATCTTTGGAGTGGTCTGATGGAAGGGGACCGGCAGCGCGGAGGTGAAAGCCCGTTCAACGCCGTAGCGCCCGGCTTAGTCCCCGGTAGTTGAACATTCTGGATGCCTTCTCCAGGCAAAGTGAGTTGATGAACCCATCGCGGCGGCCGCGGGAGCCAGCCACGCGGAGATCAAGCACCGTTTCTCACCTCCACACGGCTCCGGATCTCCCCGTTGATGATGTTTCCCCAGAATCGCTTCATGACAGGCCAGGTATTCCCCAGGATCTGAGTATCTCAGTATGAATTCGGGACGGTGATGCCTCCGCATTGTGAATCTCACTTCCCCACGATTCTTGACAATTTATTCCTTGCTGTTCGAGATCCTAGGGACCATGCCACAACGTAGCGAACTAGGCCGTTCAAGGCCATTGTAAGCACTTGATTCAGGATATTATGAGTAGGTATCGCGGATGAGCAAATCTAGACGACACCATTCAACTTACAAGGTGTCAGGTGAAAGGTGAAAGGTGAGGAAGTTGTCCGAAACTCCGGTACCTCATCCTAGAAAACAGCCCATTATTTTGATACACTAGTGACTGAATGTAACCACAATCCTTCCAGTCAGATTTTCTTACCGACTCCTTGGCATTGGATTTCTCGACATCAGTCCTCGGCAAGCGTTTGTTCTTGTTCTGTATTTCCAGCCAGCAATTTCGAGTCTGTGCTCCTTAATCTTGAATACCTCTCCTTTCTATCCATGTTTACAGTCAATAGAATACTTTATTAGGCCGCTTCCTGTGCTTCCAATCAACTCTTTCAAACCGATTCAACAAGTTAAGCTTAAATAAGCGCTCCTATCACACTCGGAAATCCTGACTGAAAGGCAGCCTGCAGGCCACGATGTACTCCAAGATTGTTTCCCAGTAACGGCTGATTGCATTTGATAAACGCAGCTGAGTTCTCATTCTGCATTCTTACGAGGATCGGATTTCTAATTCCATACTATTAGTTCTCGACTTGGCGAAAACGCTGAGTTACACAACACTAATACCGTACAACACCACTATCCATGCAGCCAACCTTGCATCTACAGCCCGTCCAGTAACAACATTAGAGTGTGGTCATTGCATGGCCAATCTCCAGGCACAGCACCAAGGTACCAAGATCTACGGCGCGGGCGGCCGCAAGATACGAGATTCTGTTCTCGTATATCACTGCATCTCCTGAAAACCAAGAACTTGGTACTATTCTCGTGCAACACTTCCACGTGGGTCATAGAAAAACATTCCGAGCTCCGATACTTTCACAGCATCATTTCTTTTATCTGACCAATCGCTGATAATTTATTCTCTTCTGCTTCGCTGACTTTGTTTGATATGATAAAATATTGTCTACGCGGCTTTCTTTTCTTCGTGACTTTCTTCAAGACCATCTACGCGGATGAAGAAAGTCCAAGCTCCTTATAGAACGCTTCCGAACTAGGCTCTCGGCCCAAGAACTCCCTCAAGAATTCCAACTCTGGAATACTTCCACCTCTCTCGAGAACGGTATGGCGATATCGGCGACCCTCCTTGCCGTCCATTGGGTTCTTGGCGAAGAATGAGTGGAACATGTCCAGCGAGAACACCTCTGAGTAGAGGTAGCCGTAGTAACCAGCATCGTACCCGCCGATGAAGTGGCCAATGCCGGCATGCCTGTTACCCCATTCACTACATGCAAGTTAGTTTAATAGTAAAAGTTCATCTTCAGTAGGTACTTACAGTCCTTCACCCAGATCCTCAGGGCCCTTAGTGCCAGATATCTCATGCCTAAGGGTGTTCCAAACTCGACCAGCATTGAGCTTCTTGACAGCCTCATGAGACTCGGGCGTGTGCACGGTCATGTCAAAGAGTCCAATGATGAGCTGTCCCAGTGCACCTATAGCGGAGTTGAGGCGCTTGGTAGAGACAAGCTTCTCGATAAGCTCGTCAGGAATTTGCTCCTGAGTCTCCCAGTGTTTGGAAAGCGATTTAAGAACGCTAGGTGTCCAGCACCAGTTCTCCAGCATTTGAGATGGGGCTTCAACAAAGTCAAGCACCGTAGAAGTTCCGTGGAAGTAGCTGTAGCGGGTGCGGCCAGCCAAGTCGTGAATGCCATGGCCCAGCTCGTGGAACAGGGTCACAACCTCGTGATGCTTGAGCAGAGAAGGTTTCTTTGGTGTAGGCTTGCTGAAATTGCAAACAAGGGCAGTGACGGGGTAATGCTTCTTGCCATCCTCAGTGACATAACCAGGCTCAAGGTTGAAGTTGGCGTTGTGACCATATTTGTTGTCTCGGGGGTGAAGATCCAGGTACAGATAACCATTGAAGCTTGAGCCCGAGGCCTCATCGTCCCACACGCTGTAGATCAGAACATCCTCATGCCACACAATGTCTTCCGCCTTGCCAGTGGGGCTGAGCCTCGCTCGCTCCTCAGGCTTGAGCTCGACAAACACGAAGCCGAAAATCTCCTCGAAAATCTTGAGCATACCGGCAAATGTCGACTCAACAGGGAAGTACTGCGAGATCGCGGCTTCGTCAACACTATACTCCTTCTCCTTTTGTATTCTGGAGTAGAACGATGTGTCCCACATGTAGAAGCTGTCGTCAAATGAAAGGCCACGCTCCTCGTAGTCCTTCTTCTTGTACTCCTTCAGTGCGTTGATCTCCTTCGCACCACCTTCGGCCAATCTGTTTCGAAGATCGTCTAGGAAAGTGCGAACAGCAGCAGGAGTCTTGGCCATCTTTTCTTCAATGCGCAGAGCGGCATGGTTGTCGTAACCGAGAAGGCGAGCGGCCTCATCTCGGAGGGTGATGATCTCTTGGAAGATAGGAACATTGGCATTCGCCTGAAGGTTCAATTAGCAGAGATTTTGGAGCTTCGTTACTCGTCTCACCTTGTTGGATTCCGCAATGGTGTACTTGCGGCGAGTATCGGCATCGATAGCATACTTAATGAGAGGGAAGTAATGGTTATACTTAAAGGACAGCTTGACCTTGCCCTCATTTTCACCAGTGCCCTTCTCCAGTGAATCAATGTCAATGTCGTCAGAAGGAACTCCCTTGAGTTCCTCGGGGGTGAACCAGATGGCACCCTTCTCTTCGTTGAGGTTTTTCTGAGCCTTTATCTCAAGCTCGCTCAGACGCTTCTGGATCTCTTTGAAGCGGTCTCGCTTAGGACCAGCGGGCAGTCGAAGACCGTTGCGAATGTACTTCTGTCGCTCCTTCTCGAGGACGTGCGCCTGCTCCTTGGTGAGATCCTGAGATGCTCGGTTGGCGTAGGCAGCATCGACGGCGTTGAAGACATCCTCCCGCATGTTACACTCTATGCCGAAGTCATTGAAGGCACTCTCGGCTTCAGTAGAGGCATCGCGAAGCTCCTTGTTGGTGGAAACATGGTGGTAGAAGGTCAGAATGCGTCTCTGCGTGGCAGCCAAGTTCTCGTCAATGAGGATGGGCTCAAGCACATTGGCAAAAGAGGCCTTGTCGGCGGTAACGTTGGCAGTTACAGAGTCCAACACATTCTTGGTAGCATCGCAAAGCTTCTTGGTATCGGCAGCGATCGATTCGGGGGTGGCGGTGAACAGAGGCGGTGCCTGAGGAGGGTTACGATACTTGTCGGGAGCCATTGTGCTAGTAACAAGCTGTCTTCGTGAGATAATAGTTCGTGGGGCTTGGAATCTGAAGTGATTCACTAAAGAGCCGAGACGAGAGAAGGCTCGTGAGGAAGCCAGAGTGACGGCGACGAGAAGGATGAAGAGAGACAGTAGGAGGAGGAGGGGTCTGCGGGAAGCACGCTTATCCAGCTTGGATACAAATATGATGGGCGGGCTCGGGATGTTTCTTGGGATGTTAGCCGATTGGCTTGATGATGGATGATTGAGGCAACCTACAGTTGAAAGAGGGGCTTATGCTCTGAGACTAAGTCAATTGATCCGTTTATAGGCGTCAAAGGCGTTGAAAAGGCGTTACTGAAGATGCAGCAAGATGGGGCGATACCTTAAGTGAAGGTGCAGCTAAAGGTAGAGCTCCTTCCTGGACCCGCTTATGGGTGCAAAACGCGGGGCAATCGGATGCGGTGTCATGATCAGGGCGGCTAATGAGTTATCATGTGCTATAATTATGGCATAGGTAATTTAGGTTTGAGGCCATAATCGTTTAATCGTTATGTGAAACTGTTTATGTAAACAGGAGTTAATTGGGGTTGTTTACCTGTCGTCATGAGCTCAAGTCATGCATGATCTTCACCAAATGAGACACTGTCAAAGTCAAGGCACATAGAGCTTCATTTCTAGACTCCCTGTCCCCTAAGCATCTACAAAAATCCAACATGCTAGTGCGTCGCAAATGCGCAGCAATAATTCATCATTTCAGCGTTCCCATAGCCGATTTCCATCCATATCCATAATCAATCAATCAAGCAAACGCCGGTCCGTCAACGCATATGCATAACCTAACCCGCCCATATGTGAACATTGTCTAGTTGGCGAGGATAGTTCGCACGAGGTCTGCAATTGTATCACATTAGCTGCTGCCCCATTGGATATCGGGTACTATAGAGCTTACCAGTGTAGTTGACCTGGCCTGAGCTGGTATCAACGGCCTTGAGGAGCTCATCGACCTCCTCATCAGTCATCTTCTCGCCCAGGTTTGTCAGAATGTACTTGAGCTGGCCCACGCCGATGAAACCCGTCATATCCTTATCAAACACCTGGAAACCGCGGCAGTATTCCTCAGGCTCGCCGGGATCGCGGAAGCCGCCAGGGCGGTTCAAAACACGCTGGAATGTCTCAAAGTCAACTGTATCGCCAAGGTCAATTATGCGCTTTTAACTCGCATCGCAGGGAGTAAACTCACATTCACCACCGACATTCTTCTCGAGGTCCTGAATCTCAGCGAGGGTAGGGTTCTGGCCACAGGCGCGCAGCAAATCACCGAGGCTGTCAACAGTGACACGGCCATTTCCGCGCTTGTCGAACAGAGCGAAAGCCTCCTTATAGTTGGTAGAAGCCTGAGAATCGAACTTGTTAGAAGACATGATTGCTTATTTGATTGATTTCGAGGCTCGAGTGTATGTGGGAAATGCGTTCTGAAGAATGCGATTGAAAGTGTTGCTGCTCGGTAGTTGTAGAAGTATGCGAGATGCAGGTAGAAAAACCAAGGCTTGTGCCGGGCGAGCTGAAGCAAAACCAACTTCCAACTTATTCGGGCGACCAAACTGTCGAATCAGAGGGCGGGGTGCATTGTTTACGTGGGCGAAGAAAGGGGTGTCCGGGGCAACTGAGCTCACTCACCATTTTTGGTTTGTTTTATTAGAGGGATCAACGTTGACGGTTAGTGGGTGTGGGTGTGTGTGGCTAGGCTGGGCTGGTTAGTTTGGTGACACAACAAACAGTGCTGCAACGGTTGAGAGATGTCTTTGTTGTGATGGTTTTCGAGAGTAGAGAATGGTGTTGAGAGGTTGAAAGAGGAAGAAAGAGGAAAAGAGGGCCAAGATTGCATTCCGTTTGCATTTCCTCTCCACGCTCTGGCCTCCCTGGGCTCTTTTCCCATACACTGACGGGGCAACGGGGCCATCCTATGGGCCAAAGTCAGCCAGGCCTGTAGGTCTTGAAAAAGCCTGACCATCCCTATACTGGTCCAGCCACCGAAGCTGTCTGCTTAATTATGTCCTTTGTCTGCTAATGCCGTCTGGCGGTGAAACTATTGAAACCGGAGTAAATAATGCAAGGCCCCTTTTGGATGAATCAAAGTTATGTCAAACATCGGCTCAAGAGGTCTCTCGACATAAAAATCAACTGCCGAAGTCGCAGTTCTCACTCAGGTTTCAATGTCTTGGCAGAAGCTCTTCCTGGTGAGGCTATCGTGACATTGGACGGAAGTCATCCCTCCAAATGCTGCAGAGCCTCACAAGGACCCTTAGTATTAAATAGCCAATTAAGGCTGCCAATACTTGGCTACACTCTGCAATGATCCAATAACTTGGTTTCATGTTTCACTTTATGCGAGCTAATGTAGACCAAATCCCCAAACTACTAATATTATTTATCATATTCTTGGATCCAGTTTCTCTATATCCGTCCCGACGAGGCTTCATCTCGTCTTTCTACGCGGACAAACCTCTTCAGCTGGCACCCCGGAAGTGTTTTGTTCTAAAGACACATGCCGTCATTTTTTTGAGTGGCTCTTCTGCGCCATTTCACTGAATCAAAACTCTATAGACTATCTGTTCTGGCGACTCTATGTCGGGATAGCCTCGATATTCTGTGTCTATACTGAGGTCTGGTTGGTTTATGCATACCTTGTACCTGTTGAGTTGAAGCCCCCTTCTATTTATAAGATACCCTAAGCTTTCCAGACCTTGAGATTACTGTTACCTTTCATGTGGCATTGAAATTTAGAAGACGACGTCATTGTAATCGCTTAATCTCTTTTCGAATCCATCATGGGGGTTTCATTTCATCCCGCAATCCCGGAAATTATCTCTTGGCTGAGTCTTCCCAGCTTTGGCTAGCATCATTCTGGTCCTGGCTAATAATGAAGCTTATCGTAGATCTTGTTCGCTTGCTAACTACCGATCATGATCTGTCCCGTGTTGTATTTCATGATTCAAGGTCATTGTTGGTTACCCTGAACACTGAAGCCTAGTCGACTTGCAACGGACCAAAATCGTACTTCTGCTACAAGGGTAAACTCGATGAGGTCTTTAGTAGAATATATTAGCTACTTTAACCGCTGACGGCATACTTCCTTTCACACTGTTGTATATTCTGTCTTTCAAGCTTTAAATAATGGGAGCTGGTGTTTATCTATAATATGATTTCATTTGCCCATCCACCCAAAAGCATAAGACATAGTTTGACAACAACCTAATTATCACCTTAGAATTCATAAAATAAGCTCAAGACATTCAGTCCAAAGTTTTATCAAAATCCCTCTTGATAGATGGGCCGTAGCTCCAACTCAGCCGATACCTACATGTGACGCAGTAAACAGCTTTCCAACGGCGGAGTCAATCCAATATCTCCTAGGAGACACATTTCTTGTACGAGGGAACTTGCCCGAATGTGGAATTGATCCAGTGACAATGGCGTTTCACATGGAAAGTGCCTCATGATTCGCCTATAGGTAGACTCCGAACATTGCGAGGATTTATAATGGCCGGCTAATGGGCAATCAGTTGTAAGTGTGAGTGTGGTATTGCGTCTTAAGTAGAGCCCCGCAATGACCTTTATCCTCGGCACAAACTCACTTACAGCATCATCAAGCACTTGTTTCTTCAACATTCAGCAACATAAGTTATCTTCAAAATGGCGACTGAGGCTACTGTTCGTAAATTCTTTGCATCATCCGCTTATGCCGTGGCTGGTGCCAGCTCCAACCCTGCCAAGTTCGGACACCGCGGTAAGGCTACCTCATTGTATGTGATGGTCTCTTGCTAATCAAGGAACTTGTAGTCTTTGCCTGGTATCTCCATCATGGCTTACCAGTGACACCCATCAACCCGGGCTCAGAGACCATCAATGCTTTGAACAAGGACCACCCTACTGTTCCCAGTGTGACCGCTCTTTCAAACCCTACGCAGACATCTCTGTCAGTCATTACTCCACCAGCAGCGACCCTAAAGGTGCTTCAGGAGGCAAAGGAGAAGGGCATTCCGTCGGTGTGGCTGCAGCCTGGCAGTTTTGATGATGCTGTTCTCAAGTTTGCCAACGCTCCTGGGACGTTTGAAGCTGTTATTGCTGGTGATGGTGGCCGAGGTCATGAGGGATGGTGTATCTTGGTTGATGGTGAGCGAGGACTGAAGGCTGCTGGCAAGCTGTGATAGATCAATGTGCAAGGTGTCAAGTCATAACTGACGAGTCAGATTATTACGATTTACTTGTGAAGTTTGCTTCTTCTTATGTGATTGATGGTAATGCTCAAAGCATATTGAGTACGGAGTAGCCATTGCGCCAATTGATAATAACAGGTAGTTATATGTAGAGTTAGGAATATTTCGGAAGAGACAGTCGACTAATTAATCCCAACAACATTGAAATAATTTCACCTGATACTCACCGTATCAAAGTGCTGTATCTCCCAGGCCTCTATTGGTGACCTAGTGCCCCAAAGGCCATGGATGTTTAGATCTCTGGTTGAGTTGCTGGCAGGGATCCACCAAAGTAAACAAACGCGCCAGGACCCACCCCGACACTTTGCGTTGCTTGACTTGGATACCTAGACTACCTAACTAGGTACCTAGGTACCTAAGGTACCTGAGATCCTCGCTCGTTACGATCATCTCTAATTCAATTCCTTCCACCAACAACCGTCTTTCACCGTCATTCAGTACTATTTTGTTGACGCAGCGCGCGCCCTTATTTTCGAGTTGAACATATCCTCTCATGAGCGCGATTATCTATTCTATTTTCTCTTTTTCTACGTCTTCGACCGCTTGCTAGCTGCTAGTCTAACTAGACCAAGCTCTCTCCAACCAATTTGTTTGCCCACAGTTGAAGCATCGCGTCTTGTTTTAAATACCCTTGACTGACCGCGCTTTCACGCGCAACACTACAACAACCATGTCTTTTGACGACGTCACAGACCAATTCATCACATACGAGAGCCGTTTGGCTTCCTTTCACAAGAACTCCAAAAAGCGAGGTTCTACAACGAGCGGAAGGGGTACAAAAGCTCTGAATTGGCCACACAAGAGCATCACACCCGCGAGCGTACGGTGACCACGATATTTGCACCATAATAATCCGCTGACAGTGTTGTAGCTCGCCCGCGCTGGACTTTTCTTCAATCCTACACCAGAAAACCCCGACAATGCCACATGTTTTCTATGCCACAAGGGCCTCGACGGCTGGGAAGCAAATGATGACCCTCTCCTCGAGCACCTAAAGCATGCTCCCGAATGTGGCTGGGCGGTTGTCGCAGCGATTGAAGCCGAGGTCGGAGATTATGCGCAACAAGATCCTGATCAACCATACATGAAGGATGCTCGAAAGGCCACATTTGCTGGAAGGTGGCCCCATGATTCTAAGAAGGGATGGAAGTGCAAAACCAAGCAGCTCGTCGACGCAGGATGGAAGTACACACCGACTGAAGACTCGGACGATATGGCCACGTGCACCTACTGCCAGCTGGCCCTCGACGGCTGGGAGCCTGGTGACAAGCCTCTGTGAGTTTTGCTCCTTCGTTTCCCATATCGCGTCGACTGACCGGGTGTCTACAGAGATGAGCATTATAACCGATCACCTGGCTGCCCGTTCTTTATTCTTCTCGAAGAGAAGCAATCTACTAAGAAGTCTGGCCGAAGCAAAGCTGGACGCGCACCCAAGGCCTCGCGATTGTCTGCGCAATCAGTCGCTACAGTCGCATCGGAGGTGACCTCGATCAACGAGTCTACAGCTGCCATCGAGGACAGCGTCTTGACAACAACTTCGACTACACAGGGCGGAAAGAAGACAAAGCCTCGCAAAGCGACTTCGAAAGGACGAAAGACAAAAGCCAAGAAGGAAGCACCTGCCGAGGACGTTGAGGCATCCATTGAAGGAGAAGAGGCACCAGTAACAAAACCTACTCGAGGGCAGAAGCGAGACAGTGCAGCAGTGGAAGACGCCAGTAGCATGGCCATGTCTCCACCAGGTAAGAAGCGTGCCATGCGGAAAGGTGCCAACACTTCTGTAAATGAGTCGACATTGCAACACGACGAGTCGGTTGATGTTACCGAAGTCTCTGTCTCTAAGAAGGGCGGCAAGAAGAAGACGACACGTAAGGCGTCAGCCAAATCTTCTCGCACCGTATCCTCAGGCTCTGCGACTTCGGAAGTGGTGACGACTGGTTACGAGGCAACTCCTGGAACATTCCCTGATGATGATGAGATTGAGCGCCAACTCGAAGCAGACCTTGAGAGACAGCTTACTGAAGACGAGGAGATAACTGCTGACTCTGATTCTGAAAGACGTCAGAGCAAGAAAGAGAAGGGAGAGAAGGCAGCAAAGGCTGAGAAACATGAGTATTCCCGAGACTATGCCATGCTCAATCCTGAGCCAGTGGAGCCGAATGAAGACGATGTTGATGACGAACTTCGAGCTTTACAGGCTGAGATGGAGGTTGATGAGGAGCCAGCACCTCAGCATGAACCTCAAGCAGAGCCAGAAGTCGAACCTGAGCACGTGCCTGAGCCTGAGCCTGAACACCAGGAGTTGCATATCCCAAAGAAGGGTCGAAAGGCTGGAACTAGAAAGGCTTCGAAGCAGAGCAAGTCTAAGAAGGCCAAGGCGACACCTGAGCCTGTTGAGGAAGATGAAGTTGAGCCCGAGAAAGCACAGCTACAGGAACACGAAATGCCAGAGGAAGAGGTCACACAACCACAAGCACAGACCCAGGTCGATGAGACAGCCCACGACGATAGCCTTGTTAGCACTGACACTGTTGTCAAGAAATCCAATAATTCTCGTTTGAGTACAGGCAGCCGAGGGCGTGGATGCCCATCCAAGGCATCCCTTGCCTCAAGGGCTTCCGCCAATGATTTGGAACTAGTTGAAGCACCAGAAGAAGCTACTCCAGAGCCTGCTGAGGAGCAACCCGCAAAACGACCCCGGGGACGTCCTTCCAAGGCTTCATTGGCATCTCGCCCATCTGCTGGACCTGACGAGAGCCAAGTGAGTGGAGCGGCCCCTAAACGCGGTCGTGGACGTCCTTCCAAGAAGTCTCTGGAAGCCCGGAAATCGATGGAAGCGGCGGCGAGCCAGGGATCCACACAGCCCTTCACACAGCCGGTTGAAGAGCGCATGCAAGAGGACGTCGAAGTCTACGCGTCTGAGGAACAAAAGGACGAGAGGCCACCATCTTCCCGTGTTGTATCGTTTGAATCGGCGCAGGCATCTCCCGCACAACAGCCTATGCCATCATCACCACCCGCAAGCGCGGCTCACCTGGCGAACCCGCCATCTACCCCTGGGAGAATCATTTCTCCCGCACCCTCGGCTCGACAAGCAGCCATCTCACCCTCTCAATCGCCCCAATCCTCTGACGCTGAGAACCAACCACCCTCTTCCAGACTTACCACGAGTTCCGACCCCAAGAGAGTAGCACTTGCACCAGTGAACTCTACACCAACGCGCTCGTCACCATCCAGGCGCAACGTGATTGCGGGACTCCGCAGCACGGCACCATGGACAGAGCTGGATCTCGACGCTGTCTTCGGAACACCGCGTGTCAACACAGACAAGGAGAATGGCGTAGAACGATACCTTAAGCAGGGACAGACTTTGACGTCACCCGAGAAGCAGATGACAGTGCAAGAGTGGATCTACTACAATGCTTCAGAGGCTGAGAAGAAGCTGAAGCATGAGTGCGAGTCGATTGTTAACCGATTTGAGAGTGAAGGATCAAAAGCAATGCGCGTGCTTGAGGGACTGGTTGTGGAATGAGACATGACTTTCTAGATAGATGAATGACGGATGGGAGGCAAAAGCTGGATGCGGTACATACAGACACAGACACAGACTCTGACTATTGCTCTTTGATGTAACTTGGTTAATGTGCATGACAAACAAGCTCGGGAATGACGGCGTTGGTTGGGATGAAGATGATGAATTTTCTCAGATACTGGATTTTTGTTAATGAATCAAAGAACAAGACCCTTCATTTCCTATTCGATTGTTTGAATTCAGCCTCTCATGTCGTCACATTTCTAGAGATCGACGCCGTTCTTTCAGGAACCATCCGCAGATCCCTTCGTCAAAGCCTCTACGATATTGACTCTACACTACAGCCGCAACTATGAGCTTCAGCATTCCACACAGAAGCTATGCCGAAGAAACTAGGACTTGCTGTCTTTTCTCCTTGGAGGCTGATCAGCGTAGATAGCCGCCACTAGACGTTCGGTGCCCCTTGCATTCCAGGCTAAAAGCCCAGAACCCTTAAGGGTTCAACCTTTGCCTTTTCCGTCCGAGATCGCGGACATGGCGATAGGGCTTTGGGGTCATTTGGAGATGGAGGCGTTTGCAAAAATTCAAATTGAGAGAGGAAATGGGATATATAATAGGTGGCGGGAGTTCTTTTCTCAAAGGTCTGAGACAGTTTCTGAATACCTTCACTCACAAGAATTACACATATCTCTCTCAGAGCAACACTGGTTGTTAGCCACACCCAAAAAAACATTGTCAATATGCTTGGCCTATCCCTTCATTCCTTTTGGGTCTTCCCTCGTCGCAGGTCGACAGTCGATGTTGAGGTCGCATATCTTGAGAGCCTTGAAGCTGGCAACTTTGACGAGCCTCTCTATGTCAGACGCAAGGAACTTGGACTAAGCGACTGGTAAATAAGGAAGAGATGAAGAAAAACAAGAAAGAAAAACAGTAAGTTGAAGACTCCAGAATATGTCACTATTTACTAACGATCAACAAGACATGTCATTTCGGTGCGCCTGGAAGCGGAGTCGGATGTTGCACGGTTCGAGACGACTTCACGATTATCATCGATATTGTACTCTGTATGATAGGACGGGCGACTGTACTCTACATTTGTACTATATCAGATCAATTCACAACAAATCACGTAAAACAACACAGACAACAAGATTGTTAACTCAGCCTGCCAAATCGGCGGCGACAATATGATCAATTTTCAACCTCATGCCATGCATCTCATGTGCTCTTCTTGCTATTAAATCTGGCCGAGTTATGGCCGCCATTCCCCTGCTAAAACAATTTCATCTCGCTCATGTCCATGGTATATATGTAAGGAATGTCTGGTATCTCAATGCTGATTCTATATGCTTCCCACCATGCGCCAAATGAGTGTCGTGGCAAAAGCCAAATATCCAAATATGTAAAGTCATCTCTTCCAAAATCCTGTATGTGCATTGAGTATCCATGAAGCGTCAACATAAACGTGTAGTCATAGTCGAATAGACATTAATGTAAGGAGTGTCGTGAAAATGTATGTTCAAAAAAGTGGTTGTTGTTTGAAGACTAAATGAGCACCATCAGCATCGAGAAAAGCGCGATGATAGTGACAAAGCTAGCTGTCAATCGTGATGCAGCAGCCTCAACCGTTGAAGGTGCGGCAGTTTCGTCTGAGGCAGACGACGAAGTGCGTGTCTCGAGGCGCGATCTGGTCTCAGTAGCGGCTCCAGAAGCACCAGATTCAGTCTCTGTTTCTGTCTCTGATCCGGACTCTGTCCCTGTTGCGGTAGCTCCAGATTCTGTTTCAGTTTCAGTAGCATCTGCGTTGCCAGAGCGTGTAGCTTTGACAGTCGTCTCGGTGGCAGCTCCAGAAGCATCAGTTTCTGAATCTGTCTCAGCAGAAGCCGTCTCGATGCCCTTGGTCTGGGCTGTTCTCGATCCTGTTTCTGTAACGATAGAAACTAAATCAGTCTCAGAGTCACCAAGTGACGATGTGACAGTTCCGACAGCACTTTTGGCTGTAATAGACAAAGTGGTAGACTCACCAGCTTCAGAGTTTTCAGACCCATTGGTTGATGTCTCCTCAGCCGCTGTCTCAGTCTCGGACGCCTCGACCTTTTCAGTTGTCTCAGCCGGAACCGAAATCTCTTCAGCAGCTTCTCCAGATGTGGTAGGCTGTGATGCATCAGAAGTCGATCCAGCTGCATCTGTGGTCGCCTGGGCCTGCTCAGAAACTTGTGTAGAAGCATCTTCTGTAGAAACAGGTACTGCGATGTCGGTGCTCTCATCCCCAGCACTAGTCGCCTCAGCGGCATCCGAGGTAACAACAGCTTCTGTAGTTTCAGCAGCTTCGGTAGTAGGCTCGGGGGTATCAGTAGTGCTAGGCTGGGGCTCGGCTTCAGCACTGGTAGACTCGGGCTCAGACTCTTCAGTTGTCACTGGAAGGGCACTGAAATCGCCAGATGTGGCCTCGACCTGTCCTGTCGTCTCAACATCCGCAGATCCAGTAACTTGGGACTCAGGACCAGGTGCAGCTGTGGTGGCAGTCGTGGTATCCTTTCCATCACAGTAATCGATGAATTGGTTAAACTCAGGCTCAACATAATCGCGAATGGTGTTCTTGCTCTTAGAAGTGTTGTCACTTATACAGTCGCGGCACATGTCGTAGCTGCCACGGAATGAAGAACCTGCTCTGCAGAGCCTGTCTGATTTTCCAGTTGAGAGGGCGATCTTGTAAGCACCATCACAGTCATCGTAGCAAATGGCTGGAGTGACATCTCGCCTGTCGTACATGTGGAGTCCACGTCGTTGGATGTTGCTGGGGATGTTGTCATAGGACTCTGCTACCGAAGTAGTGGCATCAGGCCAGTCACTCAAGGTTGTCTGAGAAGCCCAGTTTCCGGTCGAGAATGTCTTCAGCTCACCACTCACGAACTTCTCATAGACTTGCTTCTCAAAGATATCATAAGAAAGACCGAAAGCCTGTGGGTTTAGGTTGAAGTAACCAGGGGAACGAGGGTAGAAACCAGTCTTGTTCTTGCGCCATTTCGCCTTCTTGACCTTGGGAGCCTTGATACAGTATTGAGGTTCACAAAGATAGTCTTCATCAGGTGGCTCCGCCCAGAAGTTGCACCATGCTGGCTTCGGCGGGTTGCAGACGTAGCCTGGCTCGCAACCAAATGTGAGATCAGAGTTGCGGTCCAGTGGCGCAGATCGACCTGTAGGCTTGGGGCACAAGGTGATGCGTCCAGGAGTAGCCGTAACTGTGGTAGGAGGGAGCTGTACTGTTTGGCCAATGGTCAAGATAGTAGTGTAGACAGTTGTAGGGCCTGGAACCACTGTGACAACCGTCTCACCGTCCTTAGTCAGGGTCACAGTCTCTGCAGGCAGTCTCTCTGTGACGACTGACTCAATGGTGACAGTAGCCTGCTCTCCAGGGACAGTAACAACAGTACGCTCTCCGGGAACTGTGACAGTTCTTTCCTCGCCAGACACGGTGACAACAGTTTCCTGGCCAGGTAGAGTCACAGTCCTTACCACAGTTCTATCTTCGCCAGGCTGGACAATAGTTCTGGGGATCGTCACTGTCTCGTCTTCTCCAGCCTCGGTGATAGTAACCCTGCTTCCTGGAATAGTAACGACGTCGGTAATTGTTAAAGCAGGTTCAGTAACGGTAGTTCCAGCCTCAGTGACAGTTTCCTCAGGTAGAGTAATAGTTGTACCAGCCTCAGTCACGGTACTGCCAGGCTTTGTTATAGTAACTTCAGGGAGCGTCACAGTAGTGCCTGGCTCGGTGACAGTCGTTCCAGCCTCGGTAACTGTTGGTCCTGGTACTGTAACAGTACCCCCGTCTTCTGTGATTGTTACTCCGGGCTCCGTGATTGTGACGGGGGGCAGAGTCTCAACAATAGTCTCCCCTGGAAGTGTTTCAACGAAAGTTGGTCCGGGCACAGTGTCTATCACTGTGACCGGCTGTGTCTCAACATACGTCGGTCCAGGTCGAGTCTCAACCACAGTAGTTCCCTCGTGAACTGTTTCTGTGATTGTGGATGCAGCTTGAGTCTCGGTTATCGTCACCTTCTCCGTAACCTTTTCCGTCTCAGTAACGGTGACCTTTTCGGTGACCTTTTCTGTAATCTTTTCGGTGACAGTGGTGGTGCCGCCAGGAGCGCTTCAAGCATGTTAGTGAAATCCATTTGAATAATAGATAGCAACTTACCAAGATTGAGTTGTCTCAGGGGGCGCAATCGTGGTGGGAGGCTCAGGAGACTCAGTGGTAGTAGTTGGAGGCTCATAAGGCCCAGTCGTTGTAGTGGTAGGTACATACGGCTCGGTCGTAGTTGTTGGAGGCTCAGAAGCTTCAGTCGTTGTAGTAGGAGGTATGTAAGGCTCGGTTGTGGTGGTAGAGGCCAATGGGGCTTTACTCGTTGTTGTTGGAGGCGCAGGAGGCTCCTCGCTGGTGGTTGAGGGCCCATAGGTTGGAGGCGGAACTACGGTGTAGGAATCTGTGATAACCGGAGGAGGTGGAAGCGGCTCGGTGGTAGTCTCAGGCGGTGGATCTACTGTAGTTGGATCGTTGGCAGGATAGCTGTCTGTGACAACAGGGGGAGGAGGAACCACCAGAGTCGTCGTCACGGGTACAGGACAACCGCACTTAGCATCCCAAACCACCATTGTGCCGTCCTCTAAGTACGGGGTTCCTGTATCGGCCCCGTCAACACTGGTATCGTCTTGCTCAACTGGCGCGGCAGAGGTGACTTGAGGTGCCGGGGCCGCGGTTGTTTCTGCCTCGACCTTGGCTGCAGAAGTCTGAACTTCGGGAGCGCTGGCGAAGTATCCATCTTGAGCAGGCGCCTGTGTATTGGCAGCAGCAGGATGGAGGCTTGCTGATTCACTCCTTCGATAGAGACCTTCTCCCGCGTTCTGAGCTGGAATCTCAACAGCTGCAGCGCCCAAGGCACTGAGTAATAGTGAGAAGCGCATGACAGGCAACCGCCTTCAATGCAATGAGTGAGTGATACCAGTGTCAGAGCCGTCTGGACCTAGTAGCGAGTGTGGTTGAAACGAACGTCAAGGTCCAACTCTTCTTAGTTGCGATGTTAGAAAAGGTCAAACAAAGAGATCAATGCATTGAGCTTGAAGAAGTATCAGAGATATATGATAGAGGAGCTGGGACAGGGTTGGGGGCTGAGCAACAGAGGAAGCCTTACCAGAAACCGGTAATGCGGATTTTCAAGCCCACATACATCGACATCCACAAGGAGAGTTAATTACTCTGGTAAGCCACTTCGGAGTATAGAGGCGGCAGGGGAGCAGCTGAGAGAGCCGAGTTGCGAGTCGATGTAAGAGCAGAGCCGATTCACCAGAGTGCAAAGTTTGTATGTAATCAAACTCAACAGCCAAGCGTCAGCCAAATTAAAGAGATCCTAGTCTGGTCACCGAAGAAAAGATGACTTATTAAGACAAAGAGCAAGGAACATCACAAAAGATCCATTGAGAGGGAGTACAACACTGTAGCTAAAATGTGCTGGAAGAGTTTGTGGGTACCTCGCCTGAGCTTGCTGACCTTGAGCGATCCGTAGCATGAGCAACAATGCATTTACATGCAAAGAACATGGATAAGAACAAGGATCTGACAGGGGTATACACATTAAGATATGCCCCAATTGAGGAAGCAGGACGACCTTTGAAGGTCCACTTGGACAAGGGCCTTGTTCTGATGCCTCTGAGAGACTCCAATATCACGCACGTACGCTCTTAGATCCAGAGCTGCGGGCCGTGAAGGGGCGGAGAAGTGACAATATCACATCACAACCCACGAGGGTTGTGCTGACAACAAGGCCACCACATGACAGAAAAGATGGAATATCTGACATGGTTTGGGATTAGATAGAATTGACCGAAAACTCATCGAACGGTACTCCGTTCTCCGTTCCTTTCTTCAGCCTGAAAGCCAAGGCCTGGCGCGCAAGACTGTGACGTTGGCACGGGAGAGGAAGTTCGTGGAGTGGTCTGTGACAATAATAGACAATGCAGCAGAAGTGTCACCGACTCGATGTGTAAGGTACGCCAACGATGCTGTGGCTCATAGAAAGCCGGATCTCAGAGGATGTTGGTAGCATTTTGGGTGTAGAGGGGTTCAGACTTTCCCGTATTAAAAGTGCAAAATTGGCCAGTCAGATTCGGCGAGTCATTGGCTGTAAAATTATGTTGCGTAAACAGTAAAGCAGAACAAGTGCGGCACACACAAATACATGCTTGCGTGTGTGGGTGCTTTGTTTGGAGTTGGATGTTAAAAGTTGAATGTGGAGAGGCCTCAATAGAAGTTAACTCGTCGAGCGAGTGAGGTTGAGACGGCAAGTTCGAGGCTCACTCACTCCTTCCATCGGAACCAAGAAAGCCAACTAGAGTTAGTGGGTGGCTTGTAGTGAAACGGGCGGGCAGGTAGACGCCACAGCCTGATTCTCAGGGCATCTCGTGATGTGATTGGTGGGAGTCTAAACAAAGCAACCCAATCCAGGGCGGAAGTTTTTGCTTCGGTCCAGCCCTGTGAGAGCGGGAGAGTGGAGACTCCCCGATTTCGTCACTTGTCACTGATTTACGATCCATTTCAATACGGGCGATCATTGCAGGAGTTTTGTCTCTGAAGATACTGGAATATCACAGTAAAAACCTGTTTCTTTATGAGACGGAGAAAAAACAATGCAGATTCTGTACTAGGCTCTCGCGTACCTGACTAGGTACAGAAAAGATGTCTGTCTGTCGGTCAATCCAAGGTTGGATAATTAAGCTAAAAGCTGACTGCCCGTTCCACTGCGATCCCCACTGGGTCGACCCTGAGCCCCGCTGTAGCCCCCGCCACATGCCGAGCCTTATTCAACTGAAGGTCTGTCTCTCTCTCAACAACAAAACATCCATCCATTGCAATCACGGGTCGACGGTGCTCGGATCAGATATTGTCCTTCGCCGACTTGACATGTTGGCAGATGAATCATCATCTGAACCTTTTCTTTGTTCTCTCAAGTCCACACTCATTTAAAACTACCCACCTCAATAACCAAACATTGCCAAAGCCGGATGCTGTGTTGCCTACAGTTCATCGTCTCCTCCCTCCCCCACGCCTGGTCACAACCTCGCATTCGGTCTGACATCTGCGCGACTTTTGATTCATCATGGTCATGGCCACTCCCCGTGGCTGCGGGGGCCTCGATGAGTTGCGTCCGATATGCAGCGGACCAAGAGACGTGGATGGTTAGGTTGCCAGTAGCCAGCACAGCACAGCGCATAAGTTTGATGGAGAGATCATCCTTGCAGTGCAAAAATAACACCTTTCTCTGTATGGACAGAGGCTCTCCTCTCCTTGGCTTCACGGAGAGAGGGTCCGATGGGTGAGATGTGGTCTCGTTACATTGTCTTCCCCCCGACATATCCCAGTGCTTATTTTTGGCAGGGATGTGGATGGTAAGATCGGCCATGTCAGTCCAATCCTGGCGCCTGGACAAGCCCAGCCTCCAAAGTCTCTTTACCCGTCCTTCAACGGATGGTACTTTTGGATTTGCACTTTATTCTTGCGACTCTGACATCTCTGCCAGAAAGAGCCAGTTGTTCCGTTCGGTCATGTCCGTGTCCGCGTTCCGTCGCAATAGGGAAATCCGGTGCTGACGAGAAAAACCACAAGAACGACAATCTTTGCTCAGAGCCTTGTCTTCATCCAACCGATCAACTGGTCCAATCAACTTGAAACCTCATGCGAGATCGCCGTGATTCCAACTGCCTGGGCCACTTAGCGGTTGTGGCTGTTGATAGTCTGTGAAACAAAACACCACCAACGAGCTCCTGTTGGTTCGTCTGTTTCTCAGCCATAGCCACTGGTTCTTTGTTCAAGAAAACTTGACAGCCTGCATCTTGACTCGGCTGGTCGTCTATTACATCTACCGCCATCGGCTGTCGTGGGTTCCATCGGGTGCATAAGCTGAAAGGACCTAATCGGAGCAGTGCCTACACCCTGGTCCAGTCCTAGGTCGATCCCAGATCAAAAACTCATCGAGGTCAGCCCTTAGCAACAGGATATCCACCTGTTTACCGCTCTGGAAATTTCCACACTTGAAGTGGATAAACAATTTTCAACGGCCAGCCTAGCTCCTCATCATTTAGCGGCAGAATCAGACTTCAGAGGATTGAGGCTGAGTAGAGCGATATGGAGTGATCCTGGTCGAAAGTAATGTCCTTACAGAACGATGTCAGCTCGGAAGCATAACCCTGACCGTAGTCAACGCATGCAGAGCATGCTGCACCGCAGTAAGATGGTGTCCATATTCGCATGGGCAGCCACCGAAGAGCATGGATGTAGCTCAATGGCTGTTTAAACCTCTAACCGACGAATCTGCTGTCTGGGCATGAGGAACAGCTGATCCCTCAGCCCTATCCTTTCCCCATCCCCTCCGATCTCAACTGGTCTCAGTGGCGAACGTTTGCTCTACAGAGAATACTGTACACTTGCCTTCCATCTTGGTATTCTGTCTTACAGACCGTTTTGGATCCTCTCTAAACCGTTTGCTTTTTCATTTCACAATCATTTTGTTTTGGCGTCTAATTCCTTGAACCTTGCCCACTCATTCTACCTGCATATTGCACAAACCCTCCAGCATCGAGCTGCTCGGGCACTTTAGCGATCTTTGATTCTAGACCGAGGCTGTTTCTTTGTTCAAAAGGGATTACTTACCTTCCCAAACTAGCCTTTTTACCTGTGTACACTTTGCCTCCTAGCGGATATTTCGGTCTCTTTGCCGGCCATTGGGAGCGTCTTTAGGACAAAATAAGCAATGGTCCACTAGCATCTTCTTGCGGTTGATTTCTTTCAAACGCCTGCTCTGTGCGACGCCCTCTGAATAATTCATGATTGCAGTCATGATGTTTAGAAATGCTGCACCATGGGCATTCCTGGCCGCGGCCATAGGTCCAGCGGTCGCACAGTTTGATGCATGGCAAAATGGCCAAATCAGCACTGAAATATGTATTTGGAAGCAGCCAAGAGGTGAGAATATCGTCTGTTGATCTCGTCAAATCTGTGTCTAATGTCTACTTAGCAATAATGATTCGGGATATGGTGTATCTAGATGGCGGTGATATCAAATGGACTGCACATATGAATGATGGCGAAACAATTACAGGACTTGATACAGGTTGGTCATTTCGCTCTATTGATCTTGTGCAAACTAACGATCCAAGGTAACAATGAGGGTATTATCCTCAATTTCAACCTAAGCGCTCCATTTAATACGACGACAAATGTGACGCAGATTCTTCTCGACAAACCAGCCATGTCAAAAGCACGAGGCGGCTCAGGAAACAGTAACGGCGCTGCGCCTAACTTTATCGACGGCGCTCTTCTTGGTAATGATGCTGAGTTCTTCCTTTACGGTGGTGATCTGTTGCGAAACGACGATTTATATCAAGCACCCGACAAGGATGAAGTCTTGGGCTACCAGGCATACCAGTACGGACCGGACAAGCCGACATGGAAGCCAGGTTTTGTTGACGACAAGCTGGACAAAGACGTCACTCGATACGTCGCGTACGGAGGGGCTGCAAATGTACCCTCTGAAAACCTTGCCTTCTATTTCTCTGGCCTGAGATCACCGACATATGGAGCTTTCTTCACGAACGATGCCAAGAACAAGGCCACGAATGTTTCCAACACACTGATTACCTTGAACATGGAGGAGCAGCTCTACGAAACTTGGACCAACACGACGTTGAAAGGGCCCAAGGGACGTGCCAATGCAGAGGTTGTTTGGGTGCCTGTGGGCAAGAAAGGTATTCTTGTTGTTCTGGGAGGTGTTGTTTACCCTGAATGGGCAGGACGAAGTGGCAAATCCGCAAATGAGGCAGAGAGTGTAAGTCGTATCCAAACTTGCATCGATATGGAAATTATATTGACACTGTACGATGGCAGGAAAAGCAAAGCCCTGAGTTTATGCAGACAATCGACGTCTACGACATAGACAGCAAGAAATGGTACAAGCAGGAAACCAAGGACGGTCCAGGCGCACGGACTCGAGGATGCGCCGTTGTTGCTACGGCTTCAGATCGTTCGAGTTTTAACGTTTTCTATTATGGCGGGTTCGATGGCATTCATCCAGTGGACGCTTACAGTGATGATGTCTGGGTACTCTCGTTGCCATCCTTCATGTGGATCAAGATCAACGAGGGGAAGTCTCTTCATGCTCGCGCCGGACACAAGTGCTTCATGCCATACCCTGACCAAATGCTTGTCTTTGGAGGTTACACGTCTCAAGCTGGAAGCTCGATTACTTGTCTTGACAAAGGCCCAATTGTGAACTTTAACGTCACCAGTGGACAGTGGTTGGATGGATATGATCCTGACGAGTACAGTGACTACGGCGTTCACGAAAAGATTCATTCTGAAATCGGAGGTAATGCCAAAGGTGGTGCAACAGCAACTGCCCCCGCAGATGGCTGGTCAACGTCCGCCCTTGGAGACATCTTTGGCACTAAATACGATACTAAGAAGATCAAGGAATACTGGCCTTACACCAAGGCAGCCTCAACAGGCAGACCTCGACTCGACAGCGGTGACAACAATGATGATAACAAGAGCGGTGGATCTGGTCTTCCAAATTGGGTTGCACCAGTTCTCGGAGTCGTTCTTGGACTGATGTTTGTGACCGGTATCCTTGTTGTGTTCTGCCTCTGGCGCCGTCGCAAGATCTTCAAGAACAGATCAAGCGATGACGGTACTGAAGATCCAGGTTCGCGTATCCGTTCATGGATCAGGGGCCAGCACAACGAGAAGGCCCCTACAGTCACAACAGACGAGACCCCGACAAGTCCCGGCACCGAAGTTGCCTCAACTGCGAGATTCGTTGGTTTATCACCATCACCGTCTGATACTCCTGCCTATCCTGTCTCTCTCGCTGAGGTGGCTGACACGCAAATTCATGAGATGCCTGGTAAGTTGCAATTACTTTCTCAAGTGGTGATAAAAGTTACTGACATTTCTAGACACCTCAAGACCTCCTGAGCTCCATGACACGGGTCTCTCACCCATCGATATCATTCAAAAGTACTCCCACTTTGCCAAAGACGGCAAGTCCCGCTCCATGTCAAATCCTTCTAGCAACTCTTACTCTATAGGAGGGGAACATGCAAGCACCGTTTCGAGATCGACAGGACCTCAAGTATCGCAGCCTGACTCCCCCACAGCAGGCCATAGTCGCATGACATCAGATGTATCCGGGGTGACTGAAAGCGACGGGAAACCCACTCGCGTGACATCAGATGTTTCTGGCGTCTCTGAGGGCGATGCCTTAGCACTCCGGCTTCCGGCCGTTCCCATAAGTCCGAGGAGCGACAATGCAAGCTTGCCTTCGCCGCCACTTCCCTCTCCTCCCGCGGACCCAACACCCAATTCACCCATTGGTGAAGGACCAGTATCCCCTGCACCAGTGTCTCCTCCCAGTGCCAGCGAGGCTCCTGGTCGGGACTATATCACAGCCAAGGCATCAGCAAGCCCCATCCGGAAGAGCATGTTTAAAGAAAGTGATGAGGATATGGGTCATTCTAAATAGATGTTTTAATGTGAGATAAAATCGGAGGATGGCGTTTGAAATGTTGTTTATGATGGAACGTATGGGCATACATATCAATACCGGGCGGCAGGACATTCTTTCACAGGCTCAGCATTCTAGGAGTACAATACCTTGGTTTAGGTTCATGGCGGACTACACTCGTTTTGTTGCAAAAAATTCAATGTCTATATACGTTACTTTTGAGTGCTTATATTCATAATATGCAATTCATATAAAAGAGCAAAAGTGCTCTCTGGCCTCTGCTCTTTGTCTAACCTTGCCCTGTGGTGCGTTTCAAGAACCGAGGAATTTTTTGTCCCTTTCCATGCATAAACAACAACCGTTCATCTTAGCTTTAAAGAATTCCGTTTAAACCTCCACGAGCTGGTCATCTTCGTCCTCGACCTCCTCCACTCGTCTATTGGTAGCCTCGGGCTTGTCCTCAATAGCCTTAACATCGTTCTCTGTCTTGCCCTCGTCTTCCTCGTCTCGTGCCAATACCTGCACCAGGCGCTCACAAGCTTCTTGAACACCTTCATCGTTGACTCGCGAATGTGTCTCACGAATGACAGGATAGACCTTAACACGACGCATAAGATCTCGTCCTTCTCGTGTTGTTGTCAACAATGTGAGTGTTTCAACATGTGTTTGTACATTCTGGTTGTCTGAGTCTCGCTTCTTATCAGGAGGTAGTAGTTGGAGATCAGGCAGCATATCCATTGTCTCATCAACATCGTACTCTTCGTTGCCCATGATAGGAAGCAGGATATAAGGCAAGATATCGATCTCATCCTCAGATAAGAATGAAGCGTGAGATGAAACCTCAAAGGCAACGTTCTTAATAGTGCTAGCGACACCTTTTCGTCGGATATCGGATTTGTGCTCAGTGAAAACCTTGAGCTTGGTAATAGGAATGACCTTGTCATAAGATTGCTCTTCAAGAAAGTGCTTTCGAATGTCAACGTGCTTGGAGAGATCGGCGAAGACGTAGGCTAGATAGTCAAAGTCTGCGTGCTTGTTGTATGTGCCATCTTGTCCCTTGACGAA
Organism: Fusarium sp. NRRL 29148; assembly: GCA_013759095.1. Taxonomy (NCBI): domain Eukaryota; kingdom Fungi; phylum Ascomycota; class Sordariomycetes; order Hypocreales; family Nectriaceae; genus Fusarium; species Fusarium sp. NRRL 29148. Next base: position 26,010 of record JABSTL010000562.1, read on the forward strand.
CAAATCTAGTAGTTGGTTGAGAACAACCTGGTCTGAGCCGAGTTCCTTGGGAGGTTCTTGCTTTCGCTTGAGGAAATCTTTCAAGCCATCCCACTTGGATAGGTTGGCCACAAGCATGGCTAACAGGTTGGCATTAGGCTCTTCGGGATTCTAGGTGCCGTGTTAGCGACTGATAATAAGTCTCTTCAGCCCTTAAACATACCACTATGAGATCGAACACAATGCCGAGGAACTTCTCGTCTTTTGCAAGGAATTCGAGAACCTCTTGGTCACTTGATAAGTTGACCAGCATTGTGATGGCATGTTCGGCAATTTTCTGAGATATCATTAGTCTCAGGGAGACCCTTCTCATTCTTACATGCCCGGCTTACAGGATGGTCTCGAACCAGGAAACTGAGATGCTTGACTGGTTGGAGTTTCTCGGCCTTGAAGACACTGGGTTCTGACAATGAGTAGGGGACGAGGTTCTCAGCAGCAAGCAGACGAATCTGAGCGTTGGGGTTGGCGATGAAGCCAACGAGCTGTGTGGTTGATATATGTTAACCAAGGATTCTGTTATAGTAAATAGGGTAACTTGCCTCTTCCAGTTCAGTTGGCATCTTGTCTCAGTCTTATTATCTTTGATATGTAGTTGGAATGAATTTTTAGAGTTGGTGATGATTTTGGAGGGCATGAGAGTAGTGGGGGTAGAGGCCTGAAGTCATCGCTGCTTCAGCAGGACTGGGCATCATTTTAGTGGTCAATAAGTGAATTTTCAGTTGGACCCACATGCTGAAGAAGTTTCCAAGGGTCTCTTTTTGTGTCATCATGGTGGCGGGGCAGAATCAGCCTGGTTCATCCTATTTTTCAAGAACAAGACGAGGGAGGCTGTTGGAGGTTTTGGCCAGTCATTCGGCGAGGCATTAGGGATATCATGTCTCACAAATTCCAAGTGACATTATTGCACAATTAGGAAATACATGGTTCCTTTTTATACTATTTTATAGTGAATAATTAGAGGACTTAAGGAAGACGAGAGAGACAACAGGGATAATAACAAGTGAAAGCTCTAGTATATGTAAATAGGCGTTCATAAACAAAAGAGAGCACAGATAGATCGATATACGAATAGTGTTTCTGCCTTCTCAAGTTGAATTACTCTGATATGAGTGATCCATTTCATAGAGAACTTCTCAACCGAAAGCGGTGAACCACCTTTGTGAGTTGATACAGCGCACTAGGCGAATTTGAGCAAGAGGGGTCCTTATCGATAAGGCAAAATTTTTGAAATTCTACCCAAACTACGACTCCAAGCCCACATTGTGTGCCATCTCCAAGTCAATACGCCCAAAATGCCTAAAGCCACTACTCCTTCTGCCTCGAGGCAGACACGACGACACAACCCTCTCGAGGATGACATCACAGCCACTGGTATTCTCAAGAACAAGCCCTCAAAGAGGAGATCAAAGGGCGGCGACGATGAGGAGGAAAACTTTATCGACGACCGCGCTTCCAGAACCATTCTGCGCATAGGTCGTGAGCTTGCCGAGGAGGAAAATGCTGGCAAGGCTGTCGCTAAACCTATCATCGACACTTTTGGCTACGATTCGCGATTTGACGATGAGGCTGAGGAGGAAAACAAGGTCTATGACGACGACGAGGCTTGGGGCGAGGATGAAGAAGTTGTGGAAGAAATCGAGGTTGACCCCAATGATCTTGACATGTACCGAAAATTCATGCCCGACGAGGAGGATGACTTATTGAAGCACGGCTGGGATCTCAAGCCTACAGGAGAGGAGCAGGGAGAGAGCGTCAACCTTGCAGATCTTATCTTGGAAAAGATTGCTGCTCACGAGGCGGCGCAAGAGAGGCGAGAGAACAATCTGGGACCTCCCGATGAGGAAGACTACGAGCTTCCTCCCAAGGTTATCGAGGTCTACACCAAGTAAGTTCCCAATCGGAACCTGAAATGACGGCATAAGCTAACAATCCTAGGGTCGGCCAAATTCTCTCCCGATACAAGTCTGGACCCCTGCCAAAGCCCTTCAAGATTCTCCCCACAATCCCTCACTGGGAAGACATTATTGCTATCACCGAGCCTGACAAGTGGTCTACCAATGCTTGCTACCAGGCGACAAGAATCTTCGTCTCCAGCAAGCCCCATGTTGTTCAGCGATTCCTGGAAATGGTTATCCTCGACCGCGTTCGCGAAGATATCTACGAAACCAAGAAGCTCAACGTCCATCTCTTCAACTCGCTCAAGAAGGCTCTTTACAAGCCTGCTGCTTTCTTCAAGGGCTTCCTGTTCCCCCTCGTTGGCAGTGGAACATGCACCCTCCGCGAGGCTCATATCATTTCCGCCGTCTTGACTAGAATTTCTATCCCCGTGCTTCACTCTGCCGCGGCCCTGAAGGGTCTATGCGATATTGCCGCCCAGGAGGCGTCTCATGGAACCGAGGGTGGAGGTGCCACCAACATCTTCATCAAGGCCCTTCTTGAGAAGAAGTATGCTCTCCCTTTCCAGGTCATCGATGCCCTGGTTTTCCACTTTCTGCGATTCCGCAGTGTCGACCCTGCCTCTGTCCAGGTTGGCGACGCCATGTCGGGCCTGAATGAGGGCGATGCTCGAACAAAGTTGCCTGTTATCTGGCACCAGAGTCTGCTCGCATTTGCTCAGCGATACAAGGGAGATGTCACAGAAGATCAACGTGAGGCCCTTCTGGATCTCCTCCTTACACATGGCCACGCAGCTATCGGACCTGAGGTGAGGAGAGAGTTGTTGGCTGGACGAGGACGTGGTGTGCCGCTGGAGCCCCAGGGCCCAGCATTAGATGGTGATGACACTATGCTCATTGACTAATGGTAATGAGACTGATGTTATTGATCAACGGCATTTCTAATGAAGCAAGATAAATTTGGCGTATGGCGTATCAAAATGGTTTCAAGCTGGTTCGACTTGAGTGAAGATAGAATTGAGTCTGTTGTTGGAGACAACAAGCCCATCTCGATACCAATCCAATTATATATGATTCTTTTGTTCCATTTGTGTTTCTTCTACGAATCTCATTATGCACTGTCCGTCACCTGCGTGCCTTCTCCAATAATGAGCGTTCCTCTTACCTACCCAATTAGGATGTCACGAGCCCGCCGTTCACAGCATGTGGAAGGAGCAGTGACAACAACTGCCATGCGTCTCTAGAATGCATCGGAACTCACTCTCCGAACGAATCCGATACTCCCATCATTCATCCTCCTAAGTTTCTTCTTATGAGATAGCTCTTCTCATTAGCATCTGACGCTATATGCTCTATCCCAGCCTCCTACCTAGTTCTGCTTGAAGCCGTTATATAATTCTCTTCTAACATCGTTCCACTTCACCACAATCTTATCGCCCCGAAGTTGAGTATATCATCTTGACTGAAGGGCGGCCTGGCCCGAACAGCATTACTCCAGGTTTAAGATGCCGGCGCAGTCTCGTTCAGACCCATCGTTACCAACCATTCGTCATAATATGAACGAGCCCAAGTACGGTACCACACTATGAACACCTAGAAGCTGTACTGATAGCTCTAGTTACTTCAATGTTCCTCATGGAACGGCTGCGTCTCCTTCCTTCGCCGCGGCGGCGTTCACGGCATCCAAACCAAAATATGAAAACCTGATGAAACACCATCCGAGCCTTCCTTCAATGCCGGAGAATATGTTCTCGGCTCCTCTACCTTCGAATGTTGCTACGCCTCGACCAACCTATCGACAATCTTTATCATCCTCTAGTTTCGGCGTGGATCCCCCACGGCGTCCTCGTGACGGGTTCGAGTAGGTCTGGTTCCCTCAAGGATACTGGGCAGAACGCCAACTTATGGTGCCACGGAAGAGCACTTCTGGGAAAAGCTTCTTCAAGTGGAGGAACCGCTCGACAAAGTCCGCCAGTGAATCAGACGGTCGAGACCTTTCATTCGCATCCCCTTTAACATCCCTTTCAGCGCCACCCACCTTCCAGGGGTTCAAACCAACACAGCCAAGACCACCTTCCAGTCCCTTTGTGTCGGAATCGGCGCACGTTCTCTCTTTGCAGCATCCTTCCGTCACGCGCTTCTCAGATCAATTTCCAGATCCCAGTGATATCTCCCCCAGCATGAACAGCACAGACTCGATCTCCCCGATGAACAATTCTGGCATAAACGGACAGACGAGTACACCTCCCTCTTCACCACCGAGTTCCAAAGGCTTTTATGTCAAAGCAAAGAAGAGTCTCGAATCAAAGCTGAAACTAAAGACTCGCAAAGAGGTAAGCTTATTTCGTGGGCAAACAAATGGATCAACACTAATTTTGATAAGGAACCAATGTGTTCAGCTATCCCACAACATGTCCATCAATGTGCGGCAATGGATGGTACAGGGAATTATTCCAGCATGCTCCAAATCACTAAAACAGGTTCCTGGTTCAAAGACGACGCGGCGAAGCCCAAGCTTCGAAGAAGGCTCTTTGGCAGGGCACCATGGGCTCGCAAGGAATCGGCAGGTTCTTTCAGCAGCGTAACCAGCTCTGTGAGGGAGATACTCAAAGGTGAGACTCCTCCTCCCTCAGCAGCCTCAAGCTATACTTCTTGTATGTTATGCAGAACCTATGCGGTACCTTGGAAGCCGATGCTGATATCCTAGCAGTACATGTCGACTGTGTTAATGGCCAGTTTCCGGGAGGGGTATGTTCTTGTAAAGCGATCTTGGGTCGCCACATACTAATAGCTTTTCTTTTCCAGGAGGCAAGAAGAATAAAGACACCGCCTCTAGCCGAAGACACTGCGAGCGGTCGGCCACGTTCATTTTTCACTGAGACAGTTCCCCCTACAGAAGACGATGAAATGGGGTCTCCATCAAGAAGGAATTCTCTCCAAACAGTTCGTCGCCAGAGCATTGTTGCTGACACTTACGAGTGGTGGGAAAAGATGCCCAAGAAGCCCGTTCGCAGGAGTCCTTTTCAAGACCGACCTCCTTTTGAATTTCAGCTACCGGAACATCTTCCCAGCAGCCCAATGTGCCCGACCAACGAAAAACATGTCAGTGGTGGGACTGGCGTCTGTGTCTACCATGGACGCAGGAAGGGTGCATCAAGAATAGCGCCAGTGTGATTCTGACTACCGTGGGAAGCAAGCTAGAAGCCAGAGCAGCCATACCTTGGGTATGAAAAGGCTGCTGGTTTTGAGTAACGTAGACCTCAACCCCTATTCCTTTGATTTTTGCATTCTGCTTTGTTCTTGTAGTAGGATACTGATGAATCGAGGAATAACATCAACGGTCAGATGGGGTACGAAATTAGTGATAGATTTGGCACACTCTTGTTCAGTGCTTTCATATTCAATGTTTGCATTGATTGGTGTGTCGAGTGATGATAGTCTACTCTATAGCATTCTTCTGTGTATTCCGATTCCCTTAGTTTATATGATCGCTTACTCACCCTGTCTTCGTCCCACTTCGACTTGCTTGACTCAAATATGTTTTCAAAACGCCCAACGTATGCCCCAAGAATTAAGAAGTAATCTAGACGGGAGACCTAACTTGGGTACTCGGTGCTCCTTTATACGCCGTCTGCCCCTCTGCAGGCATTACATAGTCATAAGTTTGCTGATTATTCTTCTTTCTGCTCCAGAAGGACTGACTACCCTTGAAGAACAAAGGCGGCGGGTTGCGAATGTGAGTCAGTACAAGAACAGCGAGCCAGACAATGGTGATAGTAGGAATCATCCAAGCGCTCTGCTGATATTCGGCGGATCGTGTTGCACTATATCTTATCAATGCGACGAGACTTGTGCCGAGGCCGAGGAGAGTGAAGAGGATGTGACGGGTGATGGCCCATTTGCTCCATGGTTTTGTTCGTGATATGACGGCTAGAGAGACCATGAGGATCAGGGAGATACCAGCTGCAATGTAGGTATAGTTAAACTACGTCATGATTAGAAATTGATGTATACCTTATACAGGGTATTGATTTAGCATTGACTTACGATAAGTTGAAAACGAATCCACATCTTGTCATTGAGTTCAGATTCAAAACCAGAATCAGTCTGCTGGATACCTTTGCTCTTGTTCTCATCATCAACTTCCTTCGCAAGGTTGATCTTGAAGGTCTCAAGCAAAGCGTTCTCCATGGCACTCATGAGTCCAACCATGGCGTCGACAAAAGTCTGGTAGTCTTTCTCATCAGGGTAATCCTTATCCAGATTTGTATCAGAGTACTTGATGACCTGTGGCCAGAAGGTGTCGTTGATAGTGGAGATATTCTTCAGTGCAGCGTCGGCTGTGTTCAAGGTCGTGATATACTGAGGTGTGTAGGTCTCGAAGAATTCGGTGACAACTTTCTGTAGCTCGTCGACGATCATCTTGGTTGTTGCCCTGGCCATGAGACTTGTATTGTCTAGGAGGACTGAGCTCGAATTCAGGTGCTTGAAAACATCGAAAATCTTTGTCCAGATGACGAGCTGTGTGAAACCCTGGATGAAAAGGCAGAGGGCGAGATGCAGAGGATAGTGGAGAAGAGTCCAGAGTTGTTGACGGAACTTGGGTAGATAAGGATTTTTCATCCAGTCGAAATAGATGAGGAAGACGGCATAGATTGTTGTCGCTGCGGCAGTTACAATGCCAATAGTTGAAGCATCTATTGATCGTTATAAGACACCCTTGCCTAAGGGCCAACAAATAGAAGACTTACTCCATGCATCAGGGCTTTCCACGATAGTGACAACGCTCTTTGAAATAGTAATGATTCCGTCGCCAACAATAATGACAGTCAACAGACCAATGCGCTTCATCAAATGCGTACCCTGGAAGCTCAAGACTGGGAAGATGTAGGCAATGGCGAAGGTGAGGATTACCTCTACACCAGCAAGGACATACCAAGTCATGAAGACGTTGCTATTGTGGTCAGTAAAGCGGAATGTGATGCCGAGATAGATCATGGCAAGGGCAAAGTTCAAGCCAATCTGGAGCATCATTGGCAAAACCTGCTTCCTGTACTTTCGGACGTGCCAAAGGATGCTTCCGTATTCGACAGCCAAGCATAGGCGAGATACCATGAGAATGATGGCTAGAGAGTGTCAGATATGAAATTGAGGGGTAGGATGGGTTGAGAAACATACACATTGTTCTCATGGTCTTCATGTTTTGATCGTGAGGTGTGAACTTGGGTGCAACGACGGCGAATCCAACCATGACTCCGAGATGGACACCTCGAGCCGCACGTTCTGTCTCTGTTAGTATCATACAACAAGTAAGTCCAAACTGACATACCGAAGAGACTGTCTGTTACGAATCGAACATCATATAGACTGGTCGTAAGCCATGTGATCCACAAAATACTTTCTATCCGTTAGCCTCTTCATCACATTGAGACTCTTCCTGTGCCTACCTGAAGTATCCAACATAGGCTTTGAAACGCTCGTGACTGTTGACACCTTGTGTCTCGCAAAAGACAGTGTAGTTGGCAGCGAAGAAGAGATCATAGAAAAGCTCGAGTAGACTGGCATCTTCGTGCTGTTTCCATGTCAACAAACATTCTCTGAGTAACATATTGTGGTACAGACCTTTTGGAACTGTGGGCAGTCATCGTCGTATCTGTTACCAAAGAGACTCAGATCAGGAGCCGTGGGACTCCTAGTGGGAAGACCATCGATGCTAGAGTCGGAAGATATAAGAGGACTCTTGATGAGAGCGAGCTTTTCAGCTGCTGTCGCGCTCTCGTGATGATCTTCTCGAGCCATTGTTTAAAGAAACAATCTACCTTATTGAAGGTTAGCATCGTCGTTGCAGGGTATAATAATATCACGTAGATTCCACAATTCTTGACGACTAAAGATACCGCTACACATACCTTCAAAAAGACTACTCAGGCCAGGGTGACAATCTAGTCTACATTGATTTCCAAGACAGGACGGAAGCGTAGTTATGTAGACTGGACCGAATATTCGGGTCTGAGTGATTGACAGGGATTACAGGCCTTGGTGATAACTTCAAACGCTGATCAGAGCCACGAATGCATGGATTCAACCAGCCAAGTACAGTAGCTGCAATGCACCTTGACATTAACAAGGACCTTGGCCGTTGCGAATACCACATTGAAATGGCTTGATAAGAGAATTTTAACCTGGAACTACTGACTAGTGCAGACACAGCATCGAACCGGACTCGGTTAGTTCGTCCTTGTGATGTCTCTGATTGAACAATTCCCACTGTAGAGTAGTATCAGAATCTTACGTGAGAGGGCCAATCTTAGCCCCCAACAATATGAAGTGGTAGCGAACTGAAGACACACAGCACATATAAACGGCTCACTAATACGACTTGAACTCTCTGATTCGCCAGGTGATCTGTTTTTAGAGACACCGGTAAAGCTTGGCGAGTGTGGTGGTCCACAAGGCTGGAGAGCGTTGGAGTCTTTAGTGGAGACTGTTGCTATTAAATGCAACGGCTGAACCAAAGTTCCCAGGATGTTTCGCTTTGTCTTTGCTCTTTTGGGTTATATTTTTCGTGGCGCTGACTGGTTGCAACGCTGGCGACGGATCCTTCGCGGGTTTTTGCTTACCATTCGCATGCAGAGACCTTTTGCGTTCAGCCGCTCTATACCCTGTATTCTGTGGTCGTATTCTGTGGTCTGATAGACATGAAATCATGCTTTTTGATAAGCTTGGGTTTGCCTCTAGTGAACTTTGGTGGCAGAGAACGGTCGGGGAAAATAAATTCTACAGTGCAATATAAATACCGGCATCATCTGTACCACGGTAGAGATGAGAGTTGAGTATGGTCTGATGTTGAGATGAGGATGCTGGTGCGCTGGCGGTCAAATGCAACCAAATTGAGTCATTAGCGGCTGAAACATATAAATACACCGAGTCGCTGCATGCAAATGCAAGTACAACAACCCCTGGGCTTGAATTATGGACCAATATCCATTGTCTTTGAAGAATGCGACCCAGTTAGGAAACTCAAAAAACCAACAGCATCTCATAAGGATGGTAAAGTGGGCCATTGTGCATGTTCCCCATGTCTCGTGACTTGGCTCCATTCAAGCGCTTAATTCTCATCTCGACGCGTCAAACGCGTCTCCCCCTTGACTTGGCCTGGTAACTTAGCGCAACCCATAATGTCAATGGGCAACAAAAACAAACTTCGAGATGATGCAATGTTAGTTTTCGGTACGGAAACCATTTGACGGTATTCTCTGTCATCCACGCAAACACAATGGACTCTCCTAGCCAGGACGCAAACGTTCGAAAGAGAAATCATTTTCAAGACGATCCTGTACCTACTCCTCCAACATTAAAGAAACGAAGACTCGACGGACTCGCACAGGGATCGCCCTCGACCCCGAAAGCTCTCGATGCTATCGACTCAGCGCATCCTTCTACAGTATCCAGTCAAAACGCCCGGCCACAGGTGAACAACAACCTTGAAGCGCCCAACTCCAACACACAACCTGCAACTCAACCATCACAACCACCACCACCAGCTTCTGTAGCGCCCAAATTTCGACCAGCCATCAAACTATCTGCTTTGAAAGGCACAATATGGGACACTCAAGATGTGCCCCGTCCTGCACCTCTGCCCAAAAAAGTAGGTCCTGGGCGACCCAGAACCACAGCAGCCAAGAAACCACCAGGACCCAGGGGCAGACCACGAAAGAAGAAGGTGCAAGAAGGCGATGAAGAAAACCAGCAAGTCACTCAAACGCAAGAATCAGCCGACGAGCTGGCCACAGCAAATGGAAGTCTATCGGTATCGAAACCTACACCAAAGGGAATTCTGACTCCAAAGAAAGGCAGACCACGAGGACGACCACCGAAAAATGTCAGTTTTGGAGCAGGCCAAGATCAAAACGGAGAGGTTTTCTTCGAAGATTTGCCGAAAAAGACCAAGACACCTCGTAAGGTGGCCAACTCTGAAGCTGACGAGCTTGTATGCGCAATTTGCATCAAACCGCACTCCCAACCTCCGAACCAAATTATTCTATGCGACATGTGTGATTTTGCCGTTCATCAAGAATGTTACGGAGTGCCTGATATTCCTGAAGGCGATTGGCTTTGCAAGTCATGTACTCAAGAGGACATACTTAAGACGCCGAAAAAGACTGCAGGTGTAGAGGTTCCGCCCATCAAGATCGCAGCGGATGTACCTGATATTGCTAATTTGGAACAACACGTGCGATCATTACAAAGAGTTCTCCTGGACCGATGTACAGGAAGAAGACGTTTGCAGCTACCTGGCCAGCTGGAAGCCGAGGAGAAGGTTTACCAACTTGTGGAACAAACAGTTGTTGCTGGTGAAGGAAACTCAATGCTTGTCATTGGAGGGAGAGGCTGCGGAAAGACTACTGTAAGTTTACTGTTCCCGGAATGAACCGAAAGCTAATTCCACATCTCAGTTGTTAGAAAAGGTCATCTCGGATGTATCTCAGGAGCATAAGAACGACTTCCACGTCGTGAGGCTCAATGGTTTCATCCACACAGATGACAAGCTTGCGCTCAAAGAAATTTGGCGACAGCTGGGTAAGGAGATGCAGGTCGAGGATGACTTGGTGACCAGAGTGAGTGATCTCAACGTCCGCCCCTTGGCGAGACTTTACTGACAATGTAGACAAACTATGCCGACACCATGGCGTCGTTACTGGCTCTTCTGTCACATCCGTCTGAAATTATCGGTACGGACGAAGGTGTCACGTCACAATCGATTGTGTTTGTGATTGACGAATTCGATATGTTTGCATCCCACCCTCGACAAACACTATTGTACAACTTGTTTGATATTGCACAATCACGAAAGGCGCCCATCGCCGTAATTGGCTGTACGACTCGGTTGGATGTTGTTGAGATGCTGGAGAAGCGAGTCAAGAGTCGATTCAGTCATCGTTACGTCTACCTCTCTCTACCCAGGAACCTTCCAGCCTACTGGCAAGTTTGCAGACAGGGGTTGATCGTCGATAGTGATGAGGCTGAAAAGGAGGGTATCAACACCTATCTTGAAGGACATACCGAGTTCCAGCAGTATTGGAGCCAAAAGATAGAGGTAAGTCAAAGCAAAGCATATCTATGACTTCGCCGCATACCAACACCCAGTCTAGGGCCTCTACAGAGAACGATCGTTCCAGGACTTGCTTCAGTATCACTATTACACGACCAAGTCGACTTCGGCATTCCTTACCGAATGGATTTTGCCCCTGTCGGCTCTCTCAGCTAACGATGTCACACTCAAGATACCTTCTGTGCAAGGAGATATTGAATCCTTGACAGCCCCTGACTCTAGACTTCACCTGCTGTCTACACTGTCTGAGCTGGACCTGGGTCTCCTTATTGCTGCGGCGCGATTGGACATTGTCGCGCACACGGACACGGTCAACCTGGCGATGGCGTATGATGAGTACAGCTCCTTGATGGGCAAACAGCGAGTGCACTCGGCAGCGGCAGGCATGCTTGCTGTAGGTGGAGGTGTACGAGTATGGAGCCGGGGCGTGGCTGGTATTGCATGGGAACGGTTGATCTCCCTTGGATTGCTTGTGCCAGCCGGTATTGGTGGTGCCCGTAACCTAGGACATGGTGGATTGGAGGGCAAGATGTGGAAAGTCGATGTCGCACTGGAGGAGATCCCGGCAGCGGTGAAGCTGAACGCTGTACTGGCGAGATGGTGTAGAGAGATTTAGTGGAGGAGGTTAGGCAAGGCGAGGTTGTTGTTTTACGATATGGTACCCTACTGGCGTGTTAGATACACATCTGTACTCCATTGATAGAGTCAGGATAAATGATGCCCGTGCATCTACATGTCCTTTGTAAAGACATGTAAAGAATACCTCGGCGATACTTTGTTAACATTCTTAGCTTGCTAAAGAGGTTTGCGACGGGAACAAGCCGGCCTTGCATGAGGATTGTTGCCCCTCGAAGATCGCGGTGAGTTATTCTGGGACCCGGGTTTACGGCTCGCGGGAAACACGGCACACTAGTGAAGAGCTGTGAGGATATTTCGGTGAGGAGAAACAGTTTGAGGTTTCGAACATAGTAGATAAGGGTTTCGAGGAGAAGATCTTTGAAGATCAAAGTCCATCTGTAGATTTCCAGAACATTTCCAGATTTACTCCATGTTACACCGAACTCTGCTTCGGCAATATTATGGATATTGGATGTTTGAAGATTTGGAGATATTAGGGGGCTTTTTTAGGTCCCCTTGATGGTATAGACTAACATGCTAAAATCTCGCGGGCCAGACGAGGGTGTGTTTTAGTGAGACGTGTCAAGTGACAGCGCAAATTTGTAATCGATTTGAGGATGTTTTATGTTGATATCTGAAACAGGCGAAGTTATTTTTATTCACTGAAAGTATTTGAGTATTTATGAATTGCTCTTAAGCTGATCACGTCACTGAAGATGGCTGAGATTAGGTCAAGATGAGCTTGAGCTAGTGGCAAGCGAATACAACACTTCCCAGTTCCCCAGCGTCTTCGGTCAAGGAATAGAAGGTTCGATACGTCGAGCGGCCGGCACCTGCTGAGTTAGTTAGATTCTGTGGCTTACCGCCGTGCCTGCCTTCCACAGCTGAACTGAACTGAACTGGGGCTGAAGGATCGCATTTTCAGCAGGAGATGGGCAAGTAACGTAGCAGTGTCGTACTTGCCCATGAGTCCCATAACATGGGTTGGATTGGATACAATAAATTCTTGCTAAGGCAAGAGTGAATCAACTTTCGTCATCACAAATAAATCTTCAACAACAAAATAAGAGATCGCCAACGTTTTACCTCTAGTCAAACCCATAAAAACTTGGAAACCTCGGACCCTTTTTTTCGTTCCGTACATATTCTTTGATCATCATCGCTCCTCATCCTTATTACAATTCTTATTATCATCACCATCATCATCACCATCATCGAATATTCATTCATTACTCAGCATCTCAGCATCTCATCATCTCACTGCTCTCACCCAGCTGCCGGCACTTTACTTACCTAGGTAGTTATACTGCACCGACTAGAAAAATACGTGTAATATTGTGTCGATCACAACCGTCACCAAGCAAAACCATGACTCGGTCAACATTCACAACTATCACGCCCTTGCCCTCAGACATATCCAGAGAGCATGTAGTCGAGTTTCTCCACGATCATCTCGCCATGATCGACTTGAATCCTCTCATTATAGAACGCCACCAAATCCCTCCTCCGCCACACGCCCCGGAGGATGAGAAGAAGTGTGTATGGTACTCCATGACGGACCGTATCGACTATCTCCCCGGCGGTCTTGTCTCCGGCCAGGTCTCTTACACTGCAGCCTTCTTCGACTCTCCTGATGGTCTGCAGACGCACAGCTACGCTCCTATGGGGCTTGATCTCCGTGGACGTTGGTCTGTAGGTGGCACGATGCCAGGAGAGCGCCCACAGCCTGTTGAGCTTGGTCTCGGGGCGCCTACTACGGGTCTTTATCTCCGCGAGGATGTCGATATGCGCTGTAACATGCTCATGGTGGGGTTTGTCAAGAAGACTATTAAGAAGTCGCACGGGACAATGGTTGAGAAGCTATCTCAGAAGACCTCCATGAAGATGGCAAGGCACTCTATGCAAAACTTTGGGTCCAGCTCCCCAGGAATTCTTCAGACGCCAACCCCTACAGGGTCTGAATCCTCACCAGTACCGCCTATGGGGCCGCTTCTCCCACCTGCCGTGAGCAGTGACCAGCGCGGGTTTGCCCCGGACCTATCTTCACTACCTGCCTATGGCCACGGCACATCCTCTTCCTCTTCAAATTTGGGCAACATATCCGTACATCCGCAGAGAAGCGGCGGTCTGGTACCCCCTGGGCAACCTCAGCGGCTAGATTCGAATCGGTCAGGGCTTGGTCATGCAGGAACTGTCGATCGTGGCAACAGTAGGCCTGGTCATTACACCGAGTTCTCTGGTCATAACCCCTATGATAACTCACGGACCCCATACGATGAGCGGGAGAACTTTGCGGAACTAGACGATGGCACCCATAACCATCCTCGCCACTACGAAGAAAAGTCAGGGCCCGCAGAGCTAGCTTGAGGCTTGCATGCGGCAGCATAACATATCCGATCTATGTTTCTTTTTGGTTTGGAGCAAGGCGTTAATTCTAGCCTGGACTTTTATGTCTATCATTTGAATATCACATCATGTCATATCAGGTACGAGCGGAGCACATTGACAATATACAGAATATCGGACACAGGTTTAAGGAGCATAATGATAAAATTACGTTGAGTACTATACGTATTCATATTATACCAACGATAAAGATCATCTCCTAGCAATGCAAATGCCATCCGAAGCTCTCCTTCTATCAAAAAAAGTCCCAAAAGAACAAAGGAAATCCCCTTCAGTGTGATTTATCCAACCCGGGGAAACCCTTTTAGTGGGGGATGGGGTTCACAAAGAAGATCACCAGCTCTAAGCCCCTGAACAGATGGTCTCTCCTCCTCATCCTTCCTTTGATCAAACCACACCCAGCTTCTGGTGTCTGAGACATGAGTGTGGTGTTTGAAGGGAGAGATGGGAGCAACAAGAGTCCCACTCCTCAACGGTCTAAATGCGAGTGCATGATGGCCCAAAGAAGTCAAAAAAGGTTGTCATTAATACGTTGGTGATGAGAAGCGAAGCGAAGTTTTCGTTGAATGCTCGTAGGGAATCATAGCGTTGTGAGCCGTATAGATCTGACAGTCTCAGACGGAAGTTGGCAAGCTGACGAGCAGATGCTGTGTGATTGATCGCGTTCTGAGACTGAAGATACTCGTGAGAGTTTGCTTGTTTGAGAGCTTACAGAGCAATGAGGCCGAGCATGGCAGCCAGACCGAGACCGACCTGTACAGCACCGGCGCCGGCAACAACGACGGGAGTCTTGGGGACATCCGTACCCTTGGCTGGCTTGGTAGACTCGGGAGCCTTGGGGCCGCCAGTGGTCTTGGCGGGGTGCTCGGGCTTGGGGGGAGCAGGGTGGTAGGGCTTGCCAGGGATCCAAGTAGGGCCAGCGGGGTGAGTCTCAGTGACGGTGCAAGGGCAGTCAGTAATGGTCAGAGTGCAAGGCTCGGTGACGACGTAGTCCTTGCCTCCGAGGTGGAAGCTGGTAGGACCAGTGCAGACAGTGGTGTAGACATCGTACACACTGGTGATGGTGACGGTGCCGTTCTTGACGCCGGTAGGCTGAGGAGCAGGAGAGACAATGGCCTGGACGGCAGAGAAGCCAGCAAGGGCAACGAGAGCGGCGGTGTTGAATGAGTACATCTTGAATGACTTGTTTGGTTGTTTTGGGACTTGAAAGAGTGAGTGAGTTCCGGTTGGATTAGCGAGTGCAAAGTTTTGTTGGAGTGAAAGACAGTGGCCAAGCGAGTGAATTGGGCGAGATTTGTTAACGAGTGTGGGTTGCAAAGAACGAGAAAGATGCTTACTGAAGAGGGAGAAGAGAGTGCTGGTGTGGTTGACGAGGCTGCCTTATATCTGTGAGTGAAGCCTCAGAGTCAGACACTGGCCAAGAAGAATCAATATGTTTATCTCGGCTGGCCCCCCCTGTGTCTGGACCTGACTCTCTCAGCTTGCGACAGTTTAGCCGCCACATGAAAGAATGGTAAACAGGCACATCGTCATGCGGCTTCATTCCAGTGCGCAAGGGAGGCGCACCAGGAGATTAGGGCTCCGTAACTAGGGAGTTGTTGACCTTGGTTACATGATGCAGGAGGGCATTTTCTGTGCAGTGGGTGAGATGAGATGTTCTGAGACGTGCTATTTTTGAGAGATAGTTGAGATGTTTTGTTTCTATGTAATTTTATTATTATTATTATTTTTATCTGGTTGTGGTTGAGTGTAAGTAGTTTTTGAGTCTTGATAGCGGGTGATATCTTGGCAGCCAATGAATGATAGACGATATAGTCCTAGTTAGGCAATATCGTGTAAGTGGTTCAAAAAACAGTCAAAACATTCACACATTCAAAGATTCAAAGTAAACAAACTAGAGAATAAACAATTCAACTATAATCCTGATTCTATTTTAAAAAATAAAAAAAAACCACATGATTCGACCACAAAGAGCAAAAAGGAACGATGGTGCGAGAATCGGTCGATCTGGAAGCCCCGTCTCTTGTTTCTCTGATTCTCTTGAGTCTCGCTCCCTTACTTGACTCATCTGCCGTTGACCCCCACATACCTCAGACATGACACTAACATAATAGACATTGTCAAAAAAGATTAGATTACTTCAGCTTAGGACAATAACAACATGAAGCCTCTCTTTGATGCAATCTATGGCTAATGAGACAAATACTCGGGTCAAGAGTGCCGAGGCATGCATGAACTGAGAACAAGCTTTTCTCTTAAGATCATAAGCATAAGATAGGAGAAGGGAGAAAAGGGAAGAAAATGGGAGAGGTCATTGTGTCTTGTAGTTTAATTAAGAATATGCAGTCAACGTCTCTGCCCCTACCATATGCATCTTTACCTCATTAGACTTTGAGGATCTGTAGATCGTGCATGCATAATGAGATTTATCATTGTGAAGACACAGCACATGCAATCGAATCGCGACATATCGCGTGCTCAAAAGATAATTTGAGCAAGTGAAGCATTATTCTTATCAGAAACGAACACAGCATTCTTGGTATGTCCGAATTATGGCTACACATTCCTCAAGTTCTTTAGCCGATATCTCTATAGAGTTGAGTGGTCTATTATACAAACTCTCCATTAGCCATACCAATCAATCAATCACAGGCACAGGCACAGACACAGGCACAAATTCACAAATTCACAAAGATACGGATATTCAGATCATGCTTGACTCGATTCATTTCTTCATCTTTATTCCTCTCGACAAAATCCATTAGAGAGACTGCTCAGATTTCTTTCTTTTTTTTTCTTTTCTATGTACAATTGTCTTTCAGCGCTGGCCTGCCGTGTAATGTTTGGTTAAAATGTACCCGACTCCTTCCAATGCAATGCGTTACTTTCGGTTCCTCGACGTGGCCCCGTTCGTAGCATGAATAAATGAGTAGAGACAAAGTGAGAGAGAGGGAGCCGGAGTGAGGTAGAGAAGAAATAGGAACACCCTCCCCTCCCAGAAGTAGAAAGAAAACGAAGAGAATAACACAAACAAAGCTAACAAGAACATAGATGCCGTGAGTTTTGGTCGTCGAAAAACAAAAATCATTCTTCGCGCTGTACAAATCAATCAATCGATCGCACACTCAAGTCCATCCTATATCCATAGTCATGATTCGGAATCTCGGTCTTAGAAACCCAATGCGGCGCTTCTCGATTCAGCCAAGTGAGTACTCGACATAGGTAGGTAGGCAGTGGTCATCACATTGTTGTGATATCACTTCTACCATATACCCCCAATGCCTCCTCGCTTGGCGAGACCAAGACCTCGCATCTCCCGACGACGATATATTGGCGGCCGACCCAGGGGCGAGCTAGTTCCCGTAAAAGATTTTTTTTTCATCGAGGGTCCATAATCGATGAAAAGAATAGGGGCCGAAACTAGGAACCGGCCGAGTAAGATCGGAGGCATCCGAACTTAAATAAAAGACCGTTGTCGGAAAGGCAGAGCCGGGCCGGGAGGCGGAGGAAGAGTTTGTCATAGCATAGCATAGCCATGGCCCCCATAACGCTAGCCTTGGA